>JAJOZX010001037.1:862500-972500 GCA_023014485.1 Bathynomus jamesi | reverse complement strand
AACTTTTATGTCTAATAGAAGAAATAAAAGCTGAAGACAACTGATATATGCGAAATCTGGTCTTGGTGGTATATAATGAGCACCAACTGCATGAAGAACCTTTCAAAAGCTATAAGTTTTTTCGACGCAATATACGCTCTTTGTATAACTTAACCACAAACTTTGCACGTACAGTTTTGAAAAAAGTTCGCCTAGAAACAAAATATTTAAAGCATACAAAAATACTAATTGATAACATTGCGTTTTGATTTTTTATATTTTATTATTTTTGTCATTAATAAAATTAAAGAAAACAAAAACCAAGTCATTACTAATCAGTAATTTTTTATGCTTTCCAAGAATTT
Organism: Bathynomus jamesi; assembly: GCA_023014485.1. NCBI lineage: Eukaryota > Metazoa > Arthropoda > Malacostraca > Isopoda > Cirolanidae > Bathynomus > Bathynomus jamesi. The sequence continues at coordinate 972,156 of JAJOZX010001037.1, read as the reverse complement.
TATATTCCTAGGCGAACTTTTTTCTACAATCGATTGTTCGAACCAGTAACTTTCCTGGTTATGTCATTCTGGGATGGTTATTTGCATACATATCGCAAATTAAAAACGGTAATTATATAAATGTTAAATACACGTAATAGTTTTCAATAAATTTAAACCAAGTATCAGTCGAATTTACACAATCTAAACCTATTAGGTTATTTTTAATCGTATTGTGTCAAAATAAACTCTGTCCCATAAAGTACTCATAGTCCGGTAGCACAGACCCTGATTTTACTGGAACCCTGCATTGTTTGTTATAAAGCAAATTTTTACATATTTTGAAAGCTTATACCACCCCATTCAAGAATCTATCGGGTGTACACCTGGCGCCCGCTTGGCTTTTTCAATATGGACGCCATTTTCCAAGATGGCCGGCGAAACTGAAAAATCCCATATCCTGGTCAATATTTGATGGATTTTGATGATCTTGGTGTCATTTCTAGGCGTTTTTAGGATGATGAGTCGATCTGGAGGGGTTGCAGATACTATGGGAGTCGTTTTGACCCACATTCGTCAATACTCAAGGTCATTGGAGGTCAAACGCCCCCCGAAATAAGGAATATCCCATATCCCGGGCAGTCGTGGAGATATTTTGGTGATCTTACTGTCGTTTTTATGGTTTTGGGCGAGACTGAGTAGTTCTATAGGGTTTCAAATGAAATCAGGGATTATTTTCCCCATGGTAAGGTGAATTCTAATATGTCTAATTATTCCTCTTATTTTTTTCAGGTTGTTGAGATTATTGCTGATGGTGCTGCCCACCTGGTGGTTTGATGACGTCTTGGTTGTGCTGATTCCAAAATTGTTTTTTTACTGCTGAATATGGAGAATATACCAGGTGAGCATTGTTTAGTTTTCATTTGCTGAGGATAAATTATTTCAATGCGATTTGTACTCTGAAGAATGGGTAAACAAAATTCTTATTTTTCAGGTTCTACAAAAGCTGCAGACGAATGTTTCTTCAAGGATTTCCTGCGTAGCTGTCCTGGAGGTCAGAAAGGTCTTTCAAATTGTGGGAGGATTCAGAAAATCATAGAAAGCAGCGAGATCAGAGGGCAGCCAGATGTTCGAGCGAGACTAGAGCCTCTCTTGGAAGATGGAGCAAAAATCCTTTGTTGTCACAAGAACTGTGTTTCCACTTATGTGTCCAAGCGGAATTTATCAGCATTCATGAAAGAGAGAGAATGTGATACCCCTACAGTGGAGTCTAAAACACTACGTAGTGCTGTTCTCAGTGAAGACCCAGTATATGACCCTAAAAAACACTCTTTTGTTTGAAAGTCAGTGAGTGTATATTACCCGAGAAATATCAAATATGACATCAAAGTTCCGGTGCAATACCGCATTCCAGCATCTAGGTTTATGACCGATAAGCTTGGTGATAAAAAAACAAATTACAAAGATGTGTTGATAGAAGTGGAAACATCCTCTCGAACATGGGGTCGACCAACAGTTGTTATCATGGATGTGTCAGCTGTTTTGTGGACAGTCGACTGGCCTGCTAGTGGCACAGTTGCTACATTTGTCCAAACCTTCAAAGTATGGCTACCGAAACATCTTTCTCATGCATCTGTAGTACTAGCTTTTGATCGCTACTATGATTTCTCTCCGAAATCAAGCACTCGGGCAATGAGAAGCAAGAGCAGCAGAATTCAGAAACTGAACCTCAACATCCCATTGCCTACAAGAGACGCTGTTCTCACGTACACCGCGAACAAGGAGCAACTAAACAGGCTGCTCTGTGAGCAAATCCTTGCTGACAGTGAGTATCTCGCAACTGTAACCCAAGACCATGAGCTAGTGCTTGCAGGATGGCAGACCATACTGACTTCCATTGTGCGAGGCAGGAGTCGAGCAGCATTGGAGCTCTCATCATCTCATGAAGAGGCTGACGTGATAATAACAAAACACGCTATCGCACAAGCTGAGAAAGATTCTGATGCCCGCATCTCCATCATTTGTGATGACACAGACGTGTTTGCCATGCTGATTCACTTCTATGAATTTAAGAAACTAGGCTGTCCCCATGATTATGGAGTCTCCAGTGCGTGGCAGAAAATCAGTGGACATCCGAGCAACTGTAACCCAGCACAAAGACATCACCCCACAAATCCTCAAACTACACGCTTTGAGTGGTTGTGACAGTTGCAGCAATACATGGCATCGGCAAAGCCACTGCCATTGCCACAGCCAAGAAGGGTCGGAAGCTAGACAAGCTGGGGTCCCTTGATGCATGCTTTGACCATATCGAGAAAGAGGCAACAGCGTTCATTGTTGCATTCTATGGGGATAAGAAATCCTCATCTCTTACTGAGTGTCGTCAGCGAGTATGGGCTCAGAAGACAGAAGTCATGAACTGCTGCACCCAAACTATGTTCTCTACCACCAACAACTGAAGCTTTCCATCAAAATGTGCTCAGAGCCCACTACACTGTGGCGAACTGGCTCGATGCACTAAAGTGTGACCCACCACCACTTGATCCTGTGCATTATGGGTGGGAGAGAGACGAAACAGAGTTCTCATCCCAAAAACAGTTGGTGAAGGAGTGTGCTTAGCACCAGATGAAGTTCTGAAGCTAATCAGATGTGGGTGTGAATCACAATCAGCATGCAGGGGGAGTCGCTGCGGCTGCATGGGGCGGAATCCCTTGCACAATGTTCTGTGCATGTGGCAGCGGCTTGGATTGCAACAATCCATTGACCCAAAACGCAAACGAAGAGTAAACTGATGATCCTGACGATCCTGACATAACCATGTCTTTTGATATTTGCCCCCAATAAATGGTTACCTAATGTGAATAACTGCATCAAAGTTGTCAATGCCAATCCCCCAGCTAGGTGTGAGCTTTGTTTTGCTTACGAGGTCATATCTTGTAGCTTTGCAACCTTCCATAGAATGCATGTGCCCTGCACTTCAGCATAAGTTGTGGTTTATATCCGAATATCCATATCCACATAATGTGGGTTAAGCATTATGATCTGCTTTTATCTGCAGAAAAGATGTTAAGTGCTCAGGAGTTAGCTAGATTGTAGAAATTGTCACTGAAATAAAGCAAATACAGTGATGTCAACTGTGGCATTATCATATTTCAAGGCCAAACTTTAACCTCAAATGACGTTGACTTGACCCATGGAGTTGCAAAATGATATCCTACTGTTATCATGTGCCTATAGAACTACTCAGTCTCGCCCAAAACCATAAAAACGACAGTAAGATCACCAAAATATCTCCACGACTGCCCGGGATATGGGATATTCCTTATTTCGGGGAGCGTTTGACCTCCAATGACCTTGAGTATTGACGAATGCAGGTCAAAACGACTCCCAAAGTATCTGCAACCCCTCCAGATCGACTCATCATCCTAAAAACCCCTAGAAATGACACCAAGATCATCAAAATCCATCAAGTATTGACCAGGATATGGGATTTTTCAGTTTCGCCGGCCATCTTGGAAAATGGCGGCCGTATAGAAAAAGCCAAGCAGCGGGGGTCAGGTGTACACCCGATGGATTCTTGAATGGGGTGGTATAAGCTTTCAAAATATGTCAAGATTTGCTTTATAACAAACAATGCAGGGTTCCCACCCCGTGCAACCGGACTATCAAGATTAGTTTATATCTCAATGGTTTTCAAACTTTTGCGCTGAAGTACCTCTTTCATCATTTTTGAAGATCCTGTGTACTCCTCGCCTATATTTTAAACTTAACCCCCCTACACACACACACACACACACACACCCATGTGTGTATATATATATATATATATACCTCGTAACCTCGTAGCAGTTCCGTGCGTTGGTCTCTCTTCACATGAAGGTGAAGCTGGTGGCCTCGCCTCTACGCCTATCTTAGTAGAGGAGCGAGTTGCTCTCTTGAGCTCTCCACCGCATACAGCCAGGTACACTCGGCTCATCTGGTACCGTCCTGAGCATATATATATATCCATATATACAGTACAACTCTGTTTTATTTTTATTAACGTTTATTATTAAACTTGAACAAAAGTCATAACAATGTTGCATTCTCTCATAGGCGCTAACGAAACGAAAACAATTTTGGGGGTTAGATTAAATATTTTGGTGTACCCCAGTTTGAATACAATGGCCTATACCATGGTGGTCAAAATGCAGGCCCGCGGGCCGCATGTGGCCCTCTGTGTTAATTTCTATGGGCCGCGAACTTTTCTAGAAAATCGTTTTAAACTACTGTATATATTTCTAATAATAAATAAAGTAATAAAAAAAAATTTAAAATTCAGAAATTCAGAAATTCTCTTGAGGCATGTGTTAGAGTTAGACTTTCAACAACCGACACTGACGTTCATATTCAGTCACAGGTTCAAGCGAAACCACTCCCTCAGTCAGGCTTCTTACTAATTTCTATTAACCCAAAAATTACAATGCAAATTGTAATTTTTTAAATAATTTTTTTTTTCTTAATATGTACCTTAATTAATAAGCAACAAAACTATAAAAAGTGTTGTATTTTTCTAATTAATAGAAAACTTCTTTAAAAGTATGGTTTCTTTTGTATGTACCTTAATAAACAACATAAATATAAGAAGTACAACGACTCGAAGAAAAGTTATTGCTTTTATCAGAAAAAGCCATAATGAAATGTATGGCCCGTTTGTAATATTAAGCCAAATCATGTGGCCTTCTATCCTCGAGAGGTTGGACCACCCTCGCCTATAACATACCTCCTTTGTTATTCTCAAAATGAGGGGAGTAAAAAACACTCGGGCTAATAACTGATCAATTTGGTATAAAATCGACAAGTTATTGCCGGTTACATTAAGTTAGGTTAGGCTACGCTAAGTTAGGTTAGTTTTTAGAATGTCGATGTTGTCTTTTCGACCTGATGGGTATAGATTCACTAAAATGTTTCTTTAAATCACCAAATTGCGGTAATCTTAGCTATTAAATTGATTGGAGCGTATTTAACCCCACCTCCGGTTAAAATTACTTAGTAATCTTCAGAGTGCAGTTTTATCGCCTCTTTCGTTCATTGAAACAAATAACGTTAACCAAAAATACTTTTCTAAAAAGCCTTTTTCTCTAAAAAAAAAAAAAAAAAAAAAAACCCTCTTAAATCGAGTCTATATTAACAATAAATGATACCCGGTTATCATCCCCCTTAGCTTAATATGAACATGACATTGGCATTAGAAGCAAATGGGTAAGAAAAACAATTCATTCCAATCTCATTTTCTCAACTATTTCTTTAATCATAAAATGAATCTGACAAAAACGAGCTCCTATTTTCATATGATAAATTGATCTACATAAATTACTGATGATGTTATTACAGAGAAAATTATGTTCTTCGATGATGTTTCTTCCTCAATGTTTATCATACATTGAATCTGATTGATTGGTGTAGAGAGAGAGAGAGAGAGAGAGAGAGAGAGAGAGAGAGAGAGATTACAAGGATAAGAGGAAGCCTCAAAGACCTTTCGGTCTACTCGGAGAGGTTTCTGTTATTAAACTAGTTCATCTTTTAACTATTCTAGCAGCAGTACAAAAATGGATAGAAAAACATATAGCTCCCTCCCCGTCAGAGGCGGGTACGAAAAAAGGTTGAAGAAAATACCTTGACCCTGGAAAGGTAACCGAGGAAAATTTCCAGGAAAGAGGGAAATATATAAACTAGCTCTGCAATTACGTTATGCACACATAGAAGTCGTACACTAGATACCACCGCTGTATAAGTATAACATATTAATATATTTGTGCTGCTAATCGTATATCAACTACTTGGTATCGTCACAAAATCCTCGAACATAAGTTTTGATTTTATACAAAATATTTACAGCTCTATTTACCTAAGTATCGGACCAATGAAGACCCCATGGCCCACTCCAGGTTAGCCCCAAGAGGATTAAGCAACTCTCCATGTCTGCATCCATGTACGTGCGAAGGCATCACGCTGGCAAGGTGAAGAAGTGCTTCTAAGGGAAAGGGGTGAAAAGAGGAAGTGAGAAAGTAAATCAGATTTTTCCACACCATGCCCTCACCCTTCACATGCACCCAGCCACCCAAGAGAAGGAAAAGAAAAAAGAAATAGGGACAGAAAAGCAACTTTCCCTCACCTAATCCAAATCATGTAATTTCTTTTTAAGTTTTTACTCATTGGGAATTTATGTATTTCTACAAAATAACTGTCTCGTCTATTAATAAGGCAGGCAAGTGTGTGAGCGTGTTTTCTGTTATTCGATGTCTGTCATGTGCATGTGTCTGCCAACTCTTTAAATGTCATTAAGTTTCAACTTGGGTCTCCCGCCGTGAAAGGTGTTTATGCGCCAAGTGATATATGGAGTCGTTCATACTTCGCGGTGTTGTGTCACCACGTGAGTAGAGAAAATCTCTTTCTAACGAAGAATATCAGTGGGAAGTCCCTGTATCTATCCTCGTGTACTTGTCCCTTATGGAGGATGAAAGTGTTTTTTGAGTGATCACCCGTTGTTGCTACGGTGAATTCAAGAATCTCCCACTAAGAGGTGTTTATGAGGCTATGAGGCAAGTGATCAAAAAATGAGTTGCCTGATGGCTGATCATGCTATGTGGGGCACAATCGACAACCACAGATGTCTCTCTGAAGGGGAGAGAGAGAGAGAGAGAGAGAGAGAGAGAGAAGAGAGAGTTAAATTTATTTATATAGCACAAATCTTTACCGACACAAAAACATTTAAGCCCTAAAAGTGCCAAACAAATGTTCCAAAAGTGACAAATTCAACAACCTAATGTCACTCCAAACTATAGTCACGTAACCTGACAACCTAACCTAATAACCTGACCTAACCTAACCAAATTTACCTAAACATAATGAATTCAATCAGAGTATCACGAAATACTTTCACTCTTCGAGAACCACGGAGCAAAAGAACCAACTAAAATAATGGGAGCTCACCCGGAACACTCCGTTTCAGAGGCACTAACAGCACAAATAAGAGAATCCCGTGTCTACCTCGACGAACGCATGCAATTCCGATCAATAAAAATGGCCCGACTGCTTACCTTCGTATTTAGGATATCGTTAATTGACAATCGCAGCAAGAGAACAAACGAGATGGGAATATAATGTCATTAAAAGCGAGTAGTAGAGAGAGAGAGAGAGAGGAGAGAGAGAGAGAGAGAGAGAATGCTTTGATGAATCACTGATGTTAGAGGGGAATGGAGTAGGGAAACCCCACTTCTTAATTTAATGAGTCTGGCACTCTGGCACTTTGGCCCTCTGGCTTGAGGAATCCCTGTATGGGTGCGTTAATAATTAATGAGAGTTCTAAATGCCTTTATTTCATGTATATAAGGATCAGATAAATATAATTATAAGATTTACCGAAGAATTACAACATATATATATATATATATATATATATAATACAACACTTGAGAGAGAATTCCTCCGTCTCTGCTTACATACAATCGAATATCGACTCCATTGTCGAAGAATGACTCAATCTCACTTCGAAAGTGCGTCATCGCGTGTTGATCAAAGCACTTTTTGGATCCAAAAGGTGAGGTAAAGAGCAAATTCAGCGCTGATGGAGAAAGATATGGATCGCGGTGAAATTGGTAGGATAAGATGTTTCGACTTATAAAAACAATCTAGAATTTATTTTTTCTAATCACAAACAAGATATATATATATATATATAAATAATTCTTTTTACCCTCTGAAAGGAAAATATTTACTTTTGCTTCCTATAAACAAAAGTGTTTTTGAAGCAATTTACTGACAAAAAAAAAGAAAAAAAAGAAAAAGCGAATTTTCAGAATTGGGAATTGAGAATTTTCGACTTCCAATTTTTCGTTTTTCTTTTTTTTTCTTTTTATTAAAGTTTCCGATGTGGTCAAAAGTAACAAACATTTAAAGAAAATAGGATAAAAACTTCTTTTTTTTTTTTAAATTGACTTTTTCAACTTTTGAATAGAGAGAATTGACTCTATATTTGTGAAAAGTCATCATAATAATAAGGATCAAATGTAGAATTCGGACCCCAGCCTTCTTTAGTTAGCTTTATAAGGTTAACTAACGAAAATATCACGACCTAACCTAACCAATCGTTAGGTTAACTGTACGCCCTTGACGATGGTCATGATATTTTCGTTAGCCTTCTTTAGTTAGCTTTATAAGGTTAACTAACGAAAATATCACGACCTAACCTAACCAATCGTTAGGTTAACTGTACGCCCTTGACGATGGTCATGATATTTTCGTTAGTTAGCCTTATAAAGCTAACTAAAGAAGGCTCGGGTCCGAATTCTACATTTGATCCAATAATAATAATGAATATGATATATATATATATATATAGGCTTACCATACGTCCCGATTTGACCGGGACAGTCCCGGCTTTGAGCTCTTGTCCCGGCGTTCCTGCCGGCTTGTAATTCTGTCCCGGTTTATGATTGTTACAATTATAAACCGGGACAGAATTACAAGCCGACTGGGACGCCGGGACAAGAGCTCAAAGCCCGACTGTCCCGCTCAAATCGGGACGTATGGTAAGCCTATATATATATATAATATATATATATATATATATATATATATATTATATATATATATAGGGTGTCCCATAAATCCGGTCTCATATGAAAAATTATTTTAAATTAAATTTACAAACGTAATACATTAGAAATAAGACAAATGTTCAAATTGATGTCTTGTTTTGGGACTTTTATTTTTGTTGCGGGTAGAATAACACGCAATGGCTAATATGTAAGTTAGTTACACTCCTGAGGAAAAGACCTTTGTAACTCGCTACCTGCACCAAAAAAAAAAAAAAGGTCCCACAGCAAGACATCAATTTAAAAAAATTTGCTTTAGTTCTACAGGGTGTCCATAAAGTCGCGCATCATAGGAACATAAGCAGTCTATTTATTTATATCTCCATCAGGCCAAATATGTTGAGGAACTTTCAAAGAAACCCGCTTTTTCGTTTACAAACATATTTTGAGATTGGTGGGAATCATTTCGAACAAATAAATAAAACAAAATAAATAAACAAAATAAATGTATTTTCCTATGATGCGTGACTTTATGGACACCCTGTGTATATATTATATATATGTGTGTGTATATATATATAGTTTCCGAAATTAAAATGTTTGTATTTTATTATCGCGCCCTCTTATAATTTTTATTATTTCTATTTTCTTTGACAATCCGAGTTCTCATAATCGCTTATTGATCGTGCGTTTTATTTGTTTGGACATTTTAGAAGAGTTTACCCAAAAATTTAAGTTTTCTGTTTTCCAGCGAGGACTACAAAGTACAGTTTAGTCCTACAAATTAATTTATAACCAGTCGTGTGTGTATATATATATATATATATATATATATATATATATAAAAACGGTTAAAAAATGTCTATATACAAATTTTGGCCGCCAAAAAATAAGCGAGAGCGTTATTAAAATAATAAAGAAGGGGCTGCATCCTGCGGTTAATATTACGCCCCACGAAGGATATAATTTACACTGATTTTATGAGTTAGAAAAAAATTTATTAACTTCCGAAACAATATTTAGACTTTTTTGTTCTCATTATTTTTGGGGGGGGGGGGGGGGGGGGGGGGGGGGGGGGGGGGGGGGGGGGGGGGGGGGGGGGGGGGGGGGGGGGGGGGGGGGGGGGGGGGGGGGGGGGGGGGGGGGGGGGGGGGGGGGGGGGGGGGGGGGGGGAGGTTGCGGTTCGGTTAAAAATGGGTGTTCCAATTATGGGGTTTCCCTTTTCCTTTTGTATCCAAATCAAGAAGGATTCCTTCGGGATTTAAAGAGTAATCTCGACTAGAATTTTAAGATGCTTGTAGCAAGGAACATCTGTTATTTATGAGGAATTAATATTTTTGAATAATAATAATAATAATAATAATAATAATATATTATTATTATCGTAATTTAGTTTTTGTACGAAAAGATATAATGTTTGTGTTCAATAAAAAGCTTCTTTTAAAGTCTTTATGAATTTTAAAACAAAAAAAATTTTTCCACTTTTGGAAACCAAACACAAATGACAGTTTTGCGTGAAAGTCAACATTTTATTCAACAATTTTATGTTCTGTTTATTCGTAGGACAAAATAAATTCTTGCATTCTAAAGTTCTCCAAATGTTAAAAAAAAACATTTCAACAGGTAACAGACCAATTTATTAATTCAACATCGTTTTCAAATTGTTTTCAACTTTTATTGTTGAATATTTTTATTTTTATTTCGATGATAGATTTTATTGGAAGATTTACAATGACAAGTAAATGTTGAATTTAACGTTTAAAAAGTTTGAGTCACCTTTTATTACAATGTTGATATCTATAAACCGTTAATGTTAACATGGAAAGGAAAGAGGCAGTAAAGTGGGGAACTAGTTGCTAGTATTGGATTCAAACCCGGATCACGGTATCCAGGATAAGCGTTCGAGCCCCAAACATCTAAATTTTCCTTGCAAAAAAGAACATCTTCACCTGTAAAACAATTTCATTTTTAATTCAAACCATTTGTTCAGACATTCAACATTGATAAGAGACACTGACCAACATTCATTCGCTTCCAAACAAACCACAACAACCAACTAAAACAACCAATCGAAACAACCAGCCAAAAAACAACCAATCGCAATAACGAACCTAACCAACCGACAAACCAAAACAACTCTACTTTTGGCTCATTTGTAATATGAACCATCGCAGCCTTATCAACGATACAGGCATGTAGAGCTTTTGTACTACTTAGTACATAGTTCTTCGTACTGCCTTCGGGATGAGCGTCAGGTTGCGAAGCCCGAGGCCTTGACGAGGTCGCGTGGGTCATATTCAACTAGTCAGAACGAAGCGAGAGGTCACGTGACCGTACTCTAATTAGGGTTAAGACAAATTTCAACAGCCTCCTTCTATTTTTTCCTTAGGAAATAATCAATGATTTACTTTCATTCTTTTGTGGGCATAAAACGACCAAACGTTCGGTCTCGAGGGCACAGACGCAATAACACGAATAATTTTGCTTTCATAATGTATTAAATTGAACGTAATTTAGTAATTTACATAGGTATCATATACGTATGTGCATGTGTGTATGTATATATGTTTGTAAGCTAGAAAATTTACGTGTAGTGACGCGGGTCAGTAAATAAGTATGTATGTATTATGGAAGCAAATATGTATGTGTTTATTATGTATACATATGAATGAGCAGGAATGTATTCACGCACATATGTGTGTGTGTGTGTGTGTGTGTGTGTGTGTGTGTGTGCAATTTCCTTGGCCATTTTTGTGCAGTGAAATATTGAGAAGCAAATTGAAACTTCAGTAACAGAAAACAAAACTAAAATTAAAAAAAAAAAAAAAAAATGAAGAAAAAATTTAAAGAACGTAAAAAGGATTAACCAATTCCGTTCCTATCATGGAGAAAATGAAAATAGGTGGAGAGGAGGAAAAACAGGAAAGGAACAAATCAATAGAATACAAAGTGAAGGTAATTCTGTCTAAAGGCTGACACAACGTAACATGACAAGCCCTTTACGACGACATAAAAACACAATTGTGTGAGAGAGAGAGAGAGAGAGAGAGAGAGACAGACAGACAGAGAGAGAGAGAGAGAGAGAGAGAGATCCTTATTCTTTAAAGTAAAAATTTTTTATAACAACCAAAACTTATTAACAAGATTATTTAACACGAATAAATAAATAAATAAACATATAATAATGAAGTGCAAATAATCATTAACATTTTAACATTATGCCGATAATGATATGCCAATATTAACAACTGTCTGCAGTTGTGAACATAAAATTAAATCTAATTTGCATGAAAATATACCGTACTTACGATGTATGCCCCACAAATCAACAATATTCTACAACAGAACAAAAAAAAAAATGCAAAACTCTCTCATAAATGTCTGCCAAGTGAAACTGCCAGTCGTACGATAACTCCAAAACTGATCTTCTATATGCAGAATGTGCTATTCCCTATTTGCTTAATGGTTAATAGGGTGTCAAATGGGGTGGGGAGGGGAGAAATGAATAGAATCTCTCTATTCATACGGAAAGTAAACACGCAGAAACTGCATGCGACTTGTTGGCTTCTCCTTACTCACTTCAGCGTTGTTAATTTATGTTACCAAAGTTGTCACTCGATTATTTCGAGTGACGTCACTTTAATGAATTTATTACGGGTATAAATAAGTTATTCCACACTTTTCATCGTCACACTCGTATTGTTGCGTGTTATTGATAAGTGCTTCGTTTTATATTAGCATCTTCGTAGAATTTAAAGGGGAAGAGTCTAGCCATTAATGGTTCAATATTAAAGGAGAAATAAAAGCACCCACACTCGGGCGGTACTTTTTTCACTTTCGATCGTCAGTATATATATATATATATATGCAAAATTTATCCCCCAGCAGGATTAAAACCCGGGCCCTCTAAAACGGAAGCCCGGGTGTTGACAATTAGATTACGACCGAATATAATGAACCTCCCAGTCGGGGGATCGAGTTTTAATCCTGGTGGTAGATGAATTTGGCATATGAAAAAGTGCGCGGTAGGGTATTCTATAAAGTCGAACATCGTAGGCACAAATTTTACGGACTAACAATTTATTTCTATGGCGTTGAACTTTATTGACCACCCTGTATATAAAAAATTCAAACGCAAATTTAAGAGGAAATTTCTTTCTCGATTACGAAACCAAAATTGTAAATTAGAATCTAATCTCCAAATCCTTGAATCCTATCCACAAGTCTGTACAGGAAGAATGAAAAGAAAAAATCCTCACTATTTATTACCATATTTACACGAACTATCAACACAATCCTGTAAAATGACATCAATGACGTCATAACGTGCAATTATTTGCTTTATCTTATCGCGTTAGGCTAAGGTATATATATATATATATATATATTATATATATATATATATATATTACATTGAAATGAGTCACCGTTTGCTGATGGGGTCTCGCGCAAAGAAAAAAAGATAATCTATAAATATTTACAAAAGCAACACGAGTGTGTGCGTGTATATATATATATATATATATATATATATATATATATTATTTTTTAAAACCTGAACTAAAGCGTAGAAAACTTTTTGAAACGATAAAAGCCACAAAATATGTCGTTTGGAGATGAATTGAGGTGTGAAAATGAGTTTTCAAGAAAGAAATGAAAACTAAACTGGGAAATAATAAAAAAAACATTGGGGAAATGACAAGAGGAAATGATTTACTTGATAAGGACCTCTCTCTCTCTCTCTCTCTCTCTCTCTCTCTCTCTCTCTCTCTCTCTCTCTTCTCATATATATATATCCAACGCTCATAACTTGAGTTAAACCTATAACCAAATCTAACCTAACAACTTTTTTATTATTAAAGTTGTTAATTAACTTGATAGCAAAGAATTAGCAAGGATTATTTGATAAAAATGACTAATTCTAATTCCAATTAATCACTTGTGCGCACACGCAGAAGCACGCCTACACACACACACATATATATATGGGAATGAACTCAGAATGGTTCCCGGAGGCTTTTTATGATACACACAGACCGTGCATGGAACAAGGAACTCTTCTAGGAAAATGAAATCCACTATAGTCCGAATAAGTAATGGTAAATGACAAATACTATAGTTTTTTCTTTTTCATGATGCTAGCCCGACGTGGGCAACGGGTCACTCGCAAAGGGGTCCCAAAAATATAGCTTCTCTCACCAGCTATCTGCAAAGCAGATAGGATTCAGCTTTGGGACAGGATCTAGGGTTTAAAGCAGCCTAGCCCAGCTACATTTAGAACCTCAATTTAAGCAAAAGACTCGCTGCCTTCACGTCAGATTGAATACATCAAAGAAAAAGGGGTAACTATTATATTTCTAGCCAAAAACCAAAACTTAAACCTCAACTGGCAGAATTGAGCGTCCACTTTTCAAGGCACATAACATGTCCGTTTCATGATGGGAAACGGACATGTTATGTATTTGTCATTTACCATTACTTATTCGAACTATAGTGGATTTAATTTTCCTAGAAGAGTTCCTTGTTCCATGCACGGTCTGTGTGTATCATAACCTTTAACCTTTGATTAGCTTCCGCCTGAATTGTTCATTCTGACGAAGGTCAAGCTTTTCACTCCACCTTAGACCTACAGTTTAACGTGGAATCCGAACCACGCCCCATCAGCAGCCCAGCGTCTTACCACTAGGCCGCCTATTTATCTACCACCACTTTCTTTATTGTGTGTGAAGGATGAACAGCTGGGTTTTTGCTGCGCGCCGGCTGCCGTCGGGTGTCGACTAATATATTATATATATAATATATATATATATATATATTTATATATATAGATATATATATATAATATGCCTACCACACACACACACACACATATATATATATATATATATATCTTTTTTTTTTAATTGGGGTTGTTTAACCTCCTTCGCAACATCTAAGGTCATACACGGAGGGGACCTACAGCTTTACGTGGGATTCGAACCACGGGTCGCTACATAATCTGGGCGCGGAGGACAGTCTCCCATCCAACTACTACCCAGACCCAATGTCGCTTAACTTCGCTGATCTCCGTGAAGCGGTATATATATATATATATATATATATATATATATATATATATATATATATGCGCTTTCTGCATAAACGAGGTACCGACTTTTCTATTAAATCCCTATATCTAAAAAATTAATTAGCCAAACCAAATTTAACCTAATCTAACCTTAATGTCGTCCAACCGAGAAGGTTGATAAGTATTTGTGACGAAACTGAGGGTTTGAAGGGTGGTTCATGCCAAGTCATTAAAGAGTGAGGTAATTTCTAATCCAGCCTAACCTAACCTAATCAGTACAAATATATCTTTTCCCCCGATATTCGGTGGTGTAGTGGTTCGCATCGCTGACTACGAATCCACTGGCTCCGGGTTCGATTCCCGGTAACGGCAGGTGGCGCACAGCTCACCAAGCTGTTCATCCTTCCATGCAGTAAAGTTGGTTGGTAGATAAATGGGTAGCCTAGCGGTTAAGACGCTGGGCTGCTGGTCGAAAGTTTGAGTTTCTGACCATCCGTGGTAGGTCGTGGTTCGGATTCCACGTTGAGCTAAGTCTTAGGTGGAGCAACAAGCTTGAGCTCCGTCAGAATGAACAATTCGGGCGGGAGGAAAACCAAGGTTAACCAAGATACAAAAAAATGTTTCGACTTTTTAACTTTCCGAGGTACCACAAGTGTTATCTCATAAAACAAAATTACCTCACTACATCCGTAAATTATCACATACTCGACCTCACTTATGCCCAGTTGCCTACGCATACACCAGAAACTGGAAATGCATGAATTTCATAGTGCCAACATTTTTTGCCTACCTATACCTTCTGCTTTTTGCCAGGAACAGACAAATCTTCTATTCAGTATTGCAAGGAGAGAGAGAGAGAGAGAGAGAGAGAGAGAGAGAGAGAGAGCCAGCCAGCCAGCGTTTATAGGCCGTCGTCATCTTCTAGCTCTGTATATTATACACTCGCTGCAGCCGCCGGTGAAAAATATGTTCACTGAAAAAGATTAATTAAAAACCTGACGAATGAGTAAAAAGAGGAGAAAATTAATGAATAAAAAAGAGAGGAGGAAGCAAAAGATAAAATAAATGAACTTTTTCTTTTTTTTGACTGAGAAAAGCACAAAAGGTTCCGTTAAAATGAAACTTAATTTGGTATCATTAAAGATCCACTGTATATAAAGAAGGGAGTTTCGAGCAAAGCTGGAAGACTAATTGTATATAGATATAAGGCCCATTTGGTCACCTCATGTTTCGAGATCATCGTTCAGATATTGGTAACGCCATTTGTTTAACGCGGGAAAATCAAATACGCCTTCTGTGCGTGAAAGAAAAGAGTAATACAATTCAGTGTTAGTCTTGTAACGCCAAAATGAGTTACGAAGAATGACTAAAAGTTGCCTTAAAACAATTGTTACGTGAAGATGTCGATAAAACCGAAGTTTTTAGTGTTTTTATAAAAGAAAGTGTGTTTTATAAGATTTTTATAAAGACAAAAAAAAAGATGATATACTGTTCGAGGGTTATTTAACCTCTTTCGTAACGGCTATAAGGTTATATGATGCGAAGAAACTTTAGCTTTACGTGGAAATCTCAACCACGGGTCGCTACATCATCTGAATGAGGAGGACGGTCAATCATGGAACTATTACCCAGACCTAAACGTCGCTTAACTTCGCTGATCCAACGGGAAGCCGTGTTAGAACGTGGCCACAAAGCATGCGAAATACATAGACTATATACTGTACTGCGTACATTACGCAGTAAATGTGTAGTTTCAGAAAAAAATAGCCTAGAACCCCGAAATTTATAAAAAGCTTAAAAAATTACTAATTAGTAATGAGTGAATTTTTATTCGGACCCCCCCCCCCCCCTCACTCACAATATTATCAATCAGTAAATTTTTATGCTTTTTAGAAATTTAATTTCTGGGCGAACTTTTTTCCGATACTATATAGTTTTAATATACGCTAACACACACATATATATACTATGTACTTAAAAAAATGGTATATTACAAAAATTAGAGTTATTGAAGAATAGGGACCCCAGCATTCTTTAGTTAGGCTTATAAGACTAACTAACGAAAATATCACGACCTAACCTAACCAATCGTTAGGTTAACTGTACGCCCTTGACGATTGGTTAGGTTAGGTCATGATATTTTCGTTAGTTAGCCTTATAAAGCTAACTAAAGAAGGCTGGGGTCCCTATTCTTCAATAGCTCCCAAAAATTTAGCAAAATATCTCGTAATCAGTATTTTAGATACGAGCTTTTATTTCTTATATTTTCTAATAATAACCATAATATCCCTCGATAAGAACTCTTAATAAACACCAAACAAACAAACAAACGTGCGTGCGTACATGCATGCATACAAACAAATAAACTAAATTCACCGAGCAAAAACAAATATATAAATAAACAAACACACGAACTAATTAAAAAAAAATAATAATTTAAAATTGAAAATAAAACGAGCCTATTCCTTTTATCTATAACAGCTTATATTATCATCAATAAGTAAATAAAAATAGCGTAGCCAATCAGTATTAAGAATAAATTAAACATTAACATGTATACAAATAAAAAAAAATATATAATAATGAAAAAAATAGACATTATCGTGTAAATTATAAAATCTTACAATCAAATTCTGTCTTCAAACATTATTACACCTTAACAAAAATTAATAAGATTCTAAATTTGGATAATTTTTTTATTTTTTATTTATTTTTAATTCTAGACTGACTGGTAGACGAATTCACTATGACGTCTTGCCTATATATATATATATATATATATATATATGTGTGTGTGTGTGTGTTCATTCTTTATATGTTAGAGGTAGATGCTGTTAGGGGTGTTGTAGATACTAGATGTTAGAGACTAGAGACTAGTTGTTAGGGAAGTATATAAATAAACTAGTTTTGAACGTATATAAATTATTACTCTTAAGTCTAAGGGAACAACGAATAATTATGATTATACTCCTCCATGTATTGAGACTAGTTTTCCAGCCTATCTTCTCTAGGCTTATTTTCACTCAGTTTTAATATCCTTCAATAATTAATATTTGAGAGAGAGAGAGAGAGAGAGAGAGAGAGAGAGAGAGCCTAGAAAGATGAGACAGGAGATACCATTTTCTATCATTGTGCTCCAATCCGATGTGAGATTGGCTCGCATTGCGAATGATTAAGACTGTCAAATGTTACGTTCCAGAAACAATTTATTCCTCGGAGGTCATTGTCTCTCATCTTACGGCCTACAAAGTGCTCCGAATCGAAACCGCTAAAATAGATACGGTACGTGGTACATACGCTCGATCGCTATCCTTTTCTTACACAAACGATTTACAATTTCGCTTCATATATATATATATATATATATATATATATATATATATATATGTATAAAGTATAACTCAAGTTTTCCGTTATAAAATGTGGACCCACTGAAAACTGGATACTTCTACTTGTATTCGAGCTGATAAGGAAATCTGCCCATCGCAAACACCCCAGTTTAGTGCTGATGCTTTCGTAACGTTCATGTTTCGCGTAATTTTTTTTTATTTTGTTTGCCACTATTAAATTCCTTCTTTTGAGAGGAAAAAAAAGAAAGAAACAAACTCATTTTCGTCCGTTTCATATTATGTGAATTCGACGCCCATGTCATTTTTTGAAATTCACTTAACACCGTTTTCTTTTCTTTCTTCCTGAAAATTTATACACGCAAGAATAAACTCTCTCTCTCTCTCTCTCTCTCTCTCTCTCTCTCTCTCTCTCTCTGAACTTCATTTACATTTCTGTGCCTTAAAATTCGGCACTGTTCTCTTCAATACCTGCTCCGAGTTGCTCTTAACAGCCGCGAGAAAAAAGAACAAAGAATTGGGAAAAAAGTGAGTCTCACCAAAACGAATAAAGAGAGAAAAATGAGGAAACGTTTCCAAAATAATTTTCTCCTTCCAATCTTACGCGAAACGTTAAGAAGAAGAATAAGAAGAAGAACAAGAACAAGAAGAAGGAGAATACTCTTTCTCGAAGTGCGAGACAATTCTTTAAAATTATCGCTCGGTATAAAAATTTTCCGCCATTCGAAGGGAATCGAAGTGGAAGAGAAGCTTCGTTGCTTTATACGGACGATTCGATCGTCAATGAAGCCTCGCCCATGCAGCGTTTTATAGGTGCGGGTTTCTTTCTGCTCTGATGAACGGTTGCATATAAAGAGAAACCCACCATCATATATTCTGATGAAAGAGAGAGTTGCTATCATTACTATTACTCTTCCTGCCGACTGTTTGCTTATATGGGAACTTGTACGCATATAAGACAGGTATCCCGCATTTTATACCCAATCGTTTATGGATATATATATATATATTATATATATATATATATATATACGTTGCAATTTTGCAGATGTTGGGTGCGTCGGTCTCTCTTCACACGAAGGTCAGGCTAGTGGCCCCACCTCTCGATTTGACTGATGTAGAATAGAGTTGATGTCTTGCACTCTCCACCTCACATGGAGAGGTACATACGGCTCATCGGGACCGTCCTGAGCCAGACGTCTACTCTTCTTTTGAAGACTTCAACTTTGACATCAGTTGCGTTTCTGATGTCTTTGGGTAGCTGGTGAATAGTCACGTCCGTCTGCCAACGGGGCTATTTTCTTTCAGAGTTGAGTGTGTCCGTTGTTTGGCCTTCAGTTTCGGAACACTACGCATTCCACCTTTCCTATTTTTCAGTGTTGTTTGAATAGTTACGGGGTTCAGTTTGAGGTTAGGTAATAGTTCCACTATTATTTTCCATGTGCAAATTATGGGGACGTCAAGACTGAGCGGTATATATATATATATATATATATATATATATATATTATATATATATATATATGTGTGTGTGTGTGTGTGTGTGTGTGTGTGTGTAAAGAAAAAAATTCCAAGAGTGAGATGCAAAAATCCCGTTTTAATTATATCGCAAAAAAATATGTGTAGAAAAAAACCCCTCGAAGGTACGACACATTCGGTACTCCACAATATTTTTTTTATTATACTTTTTAAAAATTCAACTTTTAAAAATTTTTATTTCTTATTTTTTATTTATATTAAATCGGATTATTCTAATTCGGCAGGCAGGTATGCAAAGTATCGATTACCCACCAAGAAAGCGTATATATATATATACACACACACACTACTTGAGTCTTACTTGATGTCTTCGAACGACGGTTCAGGATCGACCTGCGGTTCTCCTTTCCAGAATTCTGCCTCACTTGCGGGATTTGGTGGAGAGAGAGAGTTGGTTTTCACTTTCCTCTTGCATTCGTAGCCAGCTACGCATTACTGGTCGAGGAATTTGCGCGAGAACCTGCCCGCCCAGTTGGTTCTTGAAACTTTTCAGGTTGGTATGGTGCTGGAAGTTCCTTAGTTCTTACGTTAAAGAGCTTTGGGGCACGTATTCTGTGGGTGTTTTCTATCTTTGTTTTCATATCCTCCTAGTTCCACCGCAGCTGGGACAGTACAGAATCTACCTCTTCTCTCATTCCAGTGTTTCTATTTCATTTGTAAAGTTTGGGACACACCCTCGAGTATTTTTTATACGTATATCATTGTGTATCACGTTTTCTTTCCAGGGAGAAGAGTTTCAGGGTTTGCAGTCCAGATCATCTTTCATCTTTCATTTGCTCTATCTTCGACGTAAAAGTCTTTTGTATGGCCTCTACGTTTGCAGTGTCTAGTTTTCTGTATGGGCTTGTGGGTACTGAGTAATACTCATTTATGGATAGGACTAAACTCTTCCATAATATTAGTATGATGTTTGTTTATCTGATACGGAAGCTCCTTCAAATAATTCCCATTATTTTTCTAGCTGTTATAATTTAATGTCATTGAGTTCTCTAAATTTTTCATCCGATGACATTATTACTCTAAGATCCATGACTTGTGGGTTGTTTTGTAGTATGAAGAACAATGTTCGCGTTCTTTATTAATGGGAGCGGAATCTGCCCTGTATCGAGTGATTTCCTCCAGAGTAGGTATGGTATAGTGGCTTAGCAATATTCTCTTTGCATTTCTCGAGAAACATGGCACTCTATGTACTGAATTATTTGGTGTTTGTGCGAGAGCCTTAATTATGTTCTCTTCCAAGAATTCAAAATCCCCTAATAGATTCGTCGTCTATTAGATTTGTATCTATGTCGAAGAATTCATTCGGACTTTCTATTTTCATCTCGGCTTAGGGTGGCTGAACACAGGGTTGAATTGTTCCTTAAGCAATTCGCTCATCTCTTGTGGGGCATTTGTGTATTCATTTATTCCATCTTTTAATGAACTCATACCCTCTTTACATTTCAATTTTCTTTTTGCAAGAGGTAAAAGTATTTTGGGTTATTTTTTATGATTTACGCTACCTTAATATTCTCTTCGTTTATCTAATGAATGAATAATTGTTTTAGGTCTCGTTCTACTTCGTCTAGATTTTTGAAGCTTGATGCTCCTTGCTTCAGTTTTACATCCGTGAATAATTTTTATGGTTTGTTTCCGTTGTCCATATACGGTTCTGAATTTTCTCTCGAGTTTGCTAGGTTTTCTTTTCTTGTCTCTTCGGAATAAACTTCAACAATATTGGTTTAATTTCATTTCAACTATAAGTAACATTTCTCCTGGAGCTTTATCGCGAAGTAGCAATTCAAACTCTTTTCCCATTAATTCTGAATTTATAACTTCACCAATTTACTTTCATTGAATTAATATTTAATCCTTCAAATATCCATTCTATCTCTCAAGGACGAATTTTTGGTTTTCTAGATTCGGATTTTATTTGTATATAGATTAACTTTGATCAGAAAAAAGTGGTTTGCGTTACATTTATATTTATTATTATTATATCATTGTTATTTGTCAAAATTAAATCCAAAACATTCTCTTTTCCGAGTCACTACACATATTTCCTGCGTAAGGGCATAATTTTCCATAATATCTAACAGCATTGTTGCATATACAAGTGTGTGTGTGTGTGTATATGTAGAGGACCGACAAGAAATAGACTAACAAGTAGACAAACAAATTCTTTCTTTCACGCCATCTTCAAACAGTCTTAGAAGACACACGTGGTCAAGGAATCAGAAACAATGAAGACGTCTCTTTCTTCCCAAAAGGCCCGCGAAAGCAAACCCTTAGCAACTAAAGGACGCATAGAAGGCGTCTCAAGATATGGTGGGAAAGTTTCCACGTCACAGAGGTTATATAAGCGAGGGTCCACTGATACACATCCTCAAACTCACTCTCACTCCTCACTCGCTCACTTGCTCACTTGCCGCTTGTCATTTTCTCGTCTTGGTCTCCACCTTCGTCAGCAGAAACTCTCACGTCAACCTCCCTCCGGCTTCCCGCCGGAGGAGCGGCCTGCTGTTCCTTCAAGGCTTTCGATCTATCGTCAAGTAAGACCTTCCGCCGTCAGCCTGCAGAGGCACTTCTTCGAAGCCCAGCGCCGTTTCGACTTAGCCGGTTTCAGTCCCTCAAGCGTTATCTCAACTCTGCACGAAGCGAATCAACACGTGAGGCGACCGGCGCCCGTTCAACAAACTTCAATGGGACGGTCAATATCATCTCGGGCCTACGTTCCACAAGGTCAACCTTCAAGCGTCTCCTTCATCTCAAGAAGCCTAATCGACACGACCAGCGCTCGTTCAACAAGCTTCAATAGGACGGTCAACGACACCTCGAGCCTACAGTAATAGGTCCACCTTCAACACTTCTTCACCAGAGGTATTCGACGTCCTGGTAAGATAAGTACATCTTTTCTAAGTAACTCTCGTGAAGCCTACATCAGCCTACCGCCGAACGGTAGACTATACTCCCAAAGTGTTTAATTAAGCGTTCTAACTGACTCTCGTTAATAACGCAGTAGGCCTATTTTCTATTCCAAGTGTCAGTCCAGTACCGTAATTGTGTATCACCCTGTTATTGTGTTCTTTCATGCAATTCATTTTATTTTGCATCCGTTTGTTTATGTGATCCTTTTAAGCATTTCATTATTGACGGCCTAATCCACTTACAGTGTACTAAACGCACGTGCATTCTTCATATCATTACTAGGCCCATTCAATGTTCCATTTATGCGTAACTTTAGCCTACGTAATCCATTCAGTGTACCAAAACGGTACGTGCATAAATTCTATCATCATTAGGCTGCATCATTTATTCTATGTTCCATTTATGCATACCCATTAGCCTACCATAAATGAATGTATTACTTAACAATTAACCTGTATAACCATTTCCTTATTTGCTAATCCTCAGTCATATTTAGCATACTATAAGTGCCGTTATATAATTGTTAATCACCGTAAATACCTTCATTGTCACTGTTATTCACTGTGAACAAATAATTATTTTCTTAATTAAACTCCAAACCATAAGGTAATTTTTCTAACCTTAACAATATTTGCTTGGGTGTAATCCAAGCTGGTGACCTCGAATCAATTGGTATCACTCAAAAGTAATTATAGTATAGTAGGCCTACTCCATTAGCCACCTTCAAAATGGTGATACTGTAGGACATCATAAATTATTGACCCTGCCTGTCATTATAACAATTAATCATTATCACCTCTTTCGGCTAAAACTAGGCCCACTATATATATATATTACCTTACAACCTTACACACGTTCCGTGTAATGATTCCTCCCTTCACGGTGATCAGAATCGCAACACTACCTCTACCTACCCTGCCTTGGTGAAGAAGAGTTGCTTTCTTGAGCTCTCATTTCAAAATAACAAAGTACACCCGGTTCATGACTAAAATAGTCACCCGCGCGTTGAATCAATTTTTCTCGTAACAGAAATTTGCAAACAAATCATCATAGCAAATCATAAAAATTTCTATTTAAATTAATTAATTTCGGTTGCTATAGTAACCCTACCAAACCCCGTTCGCCCCGATAAAAAGGGGGTGGGGGGGAAATCGATTAATATAATCTGTTATAAAAAAAAATAGATTTTTTTTTTATGATAATCGTTTGTGTACATGTTGTAATCGGATATGGTAAATTTTAATATTTTTTTAATAATTAAATGCTCTAGTTCGTGTTCCACTATTCCACGAATTACTCCATAAATAATACAGGAAATACTTATTTTATATATATATATATATATATTAAACATCACGTGCCAGAGGATTCCGACTTATCCAGAATCCGAGTTATACAGGTTTACCGGATAGTGATTCAGTACATTTATTATTATTTATTAACTTTTATTGTCAAATAAAAAACTATGGAAAAACCAAATGTGCGTGTATATATATATATATATATATATATATATATATATACATACAGAGTGGCCCAAAAGTCCTGCCTCATGGGGGGGAGGGGGTATTGTTAGAATATATTTTATGTAGTATTAATTTAACTCCAGGTTTTCTGTTTTGTTTACAGTGTGAAGGCCTTAAAATTTACAAATGGCAGAACAACAACATACAACAGTGTACACTCCCCAAGAAAAGGTAGAATTAGTTCTACTACATGTTGAGGGTCTCAGTCAGAGGATGACGGCTGCGGAATTTCACGACAGACATCCAGAAAAACCATAACCTGATCAGCGAACTGTCGGACGTCTCCTTAAAAAAATAGAAGAAACAGAAAGCGTAGAAGACAGAAAGAGAAGTGGTAGGCCGCGATCAAGCACAAGTGGGGAAATGTCAGAAAGTGTACTAGCAAGAGTAATAGCGAGTCCAAAACGTTCAAGTAGGAAAGTTGCGCAAGAACGCAACATTTCGCATCAAAGTGTTCTTAGAATACTTCAAAGGAACGAGTTCCATTCATACAAAGTTACCTTTGTGCAGGAACCACACGGAGACGATTCGACAGAAGACTCGAATTCTGCGAATGGTTTCAAACAACACTTGCCACAAAGCCTACCTTACCACAATCCATTCTCTTCAGTGATGAAGCTTCGTTCCACCTTAATGGACACGTGAATGGACATAGCAGTGTGCATTGACATTTCTAAACGAATCCTAAACTAAACGTCTGGTGCAGTATTCATGATTTCAAAGTCATAGGACCAATATTCATCGATGGGAATGTGACTGGAAATGCTTATTTGACTTTGCTACAGGACACGATCGATTCATACCTTGATAATTTAAGCTTGCTAAAACGAATGAACTTCTACTTCCAGCATGATGGTGATCCTCCATATTTCGCTACAAATGTTCAGAAATGGTTGAACGAGAACATACCTCATAGGTGAATAGGTAGAAGGGGTCCATTTGAATGACCACCACGTTCCCCGGACTCGATTCCACTCTACTTCTTTTTGTGGAGTTACCTCAAGAATACAGTGTACGAAAATCGTCCAAGAACACTTGAACAATTAAAGAACAATATCAGTACTCTATGCGACAACATTACTGCAGACACTATTGCAAATGTGTACAACAGCTTACGTCCTCACATTGGACTGCGCAGTGAAATGCGAGGATCACAGTTTGAAAAATCTCCTTTAATTAAACAGTTTCAAATATCCACTAAAATGAGGCAGTACTTCTGGACCACCCTGTATACAATAAAAACCATCTATGAATTTAAAACAAAATTTAAATATTAACACAAATACCACAAACGAAATTAAAAAAGAAAAAATTAATTTCGTTTGTGGAATTTGTGTTAATATTTAAATGTTGTTTTAAATTTATAATTGGTTTTTAATTGTTGTCTTCTCTCTCATTTTAGCAATGAAGATCACATTAAAATATCTCGAAAGCTTTGATTGTTAAATGTTCATATATAGACTCTTCTTATTCCTTATTCAACTAAGTTTTCCACCACAAAAGTCACTTGGCTCTCTCTCTCTCTCTCTCTCTCTCTCTCTCTCTCTCTCTCTCTCTCTCTCTCTCTCTCTCTCTCTCTCTCTCTCTCTCTCTCTCCATATATATATAGTATCATCATCTCAAAATAAGAAACCCTTTCATTATGTTTACCTGAGTACGTTTAAATTTAAAATTTAGCCTGAAATACGAGAGCAAATAACCTAAAACATCAACCATTTTTGGAGGCATTTAAAAACTGTATACAAAAATGCTTAAAAAATATAGCAAAGTTTTCAGTGTAAAAACGAGAAATAAAGAATGATTAAATCAGAGAGAGAGAGAGAGAGAGGCCGGAGAAATTAAAGGTGTATGTACTGTAATTTTCCTCCTGAAGTAGGATCGTATATACTATATACAAAAGGCGCTGAAAAGAAAGTTGGTTTTTTTTTTGCAACGAGAGGCAAGCGGGAAGCAAGTCCATGCTGAGGAAACGAGCTCTCTCTCACACACACACACACACACAAAATATTTTGCAATAAAGAAAACCAATATATATATCTTACCTCCTGTTCTGGTTATGTAACAAATTCCTTTTGATGTTCTTTTGTTTGTCAGCGACTCCGTGATGAATATTGTTCCTCATTTTACTTCGACCGTCTTTGGATGTATCCGTTAAGAGAACCATGATGTTCGAGGTGGTGGTATATTCCTCTCGTGACTAGAATATGTATACGCGCTGTTCACTACCAACGAGGATATTATATCCATTCAAGAATAACAAAATATCGAAAGGAGAAACGTCATAGCGAATCTTTGCATGAAATAATATACAGTTTTTTTTTTAAGTCCCACACAAATATATTCAGTTAAGTAAGTACTGTACATATAAATATATATTATATATATATATCAGTGGACAATGTCTATTTCCTCTATTCAGGTGTTCAGTGTACGTATAATACTTGCAATTAGTGGGTAACAATTCCTCATTTTACTCGTATGTACGTATATATATATATATAAATAATATATTTATGTAATGGTGTTAGGTAAGTGTTTTCATAATGTTTGAATATCTGTAAAATTATTCCTCATAAAAATAATCAAATATACAAGAAACATGTGTGTGTATATATATATGTATATAAATAAAGGAATTACTGATTTAGTTATATTTATTCATTTATTAAATCTATAAGATCTATCCATTTAAAGTGTAAAAGTGAGTCGTAATCCAAATACTGAGTTTACAAATGAAGTGTTTTGCTGATAATTGGATCCGGGAATCAATTGTACCTCCCTTAAAAGGAATTCTAAATCGCGATAATTTCATTCAGAACGAAAAAAATGGTTGGTTCTCAAGTGTAAAAATTAACATAAATTCCTCATACTTGATATTAACACAAAAAATTATATATATATATATATATATATATATATTATATATATATATATATATATATATATATATATATATATATATAATATATAAAAGAGGAGGGGCAGCAAGTTTGACCTTCGTGAAATAAGGCATAATCGCACGAAACATTTGAAAGGTTCAAAGGTTGAAGGGTATATATATATATATAGGGAGAGGAAACACAAACTTGGTGTGCATGTTGCTCCTTAAGAATCGTGCACCAAGACTGATAATAAGTGGGGGTATCGGTAATGCAAACTAACGAAAATTGCAGTGAATTCAGTACAGATATGACTGTTCTTTGGATTAGACTAACACAAAGCATTGTTGCTATCAGTGATAATGAACCACGTACGAAAGCGTACGTCATTATTTTGATCCCCTCTTTGCTTGGCAATGCTGCTGCAAGCTGTTTGTACCTTGAAGTGGACGTCTGGGCGGAATGGTGCTCTATGAAAAAAAAAAATGTTTAACTCTTCATACTTCCACTTAAACTGTGAATGTATTGATGATTAAATATCTATCTATATATATATGTGTGTGTGTGTGTGTGTGTGTGTGTGTGTGTCCATAAATTATTTTATAAATTCAATTGAAATTTAATTGAAGTTGTAAAGATAATTTATGTACACCCTGTATACATATATTCGACTTTATGTCAGCACCTCTTCAGTCAGGAAATAGGAAAGCGAAGGTAAAAAGTATACAAAAATACTCGGAAAACGTTATTGTTTTGGCCTTTTTTTTCTTTTCTGGGATTAAATTACCCTCAAATACCGTTTGTACACATAAAAGTTTGAAGGGAAATTCGTGGCTCTTCCGCTTCTTAAGTCTCGAAAGACGAGATTGCAAAAGGAGAAATAATAACATGGAATGAATTCATGTAACCTCATCCGATTCGTTTTAAGTCTTCATATACGAGCACAGGGATTGATCCAGGCACACACACAGATAATGTGTGTGTGTGTGTGTGTGTGTGTGTGAGAGAGAGAGAGAGAGAGAGAGAGAGAGAGAGAGAGGAGAGAGAGAGAGAGAGGAGAGAGCAAGTGCTTTAGTTCCTCAAAATGAGACACTGGCATCGTGTGTCAGATCTTTGGAGAATCGGGTTACATCTGAAACGGAGACGCCCGTTTTGGTCCTACGAAAGTAGGGGCTCGAGTGCTTTCCCACACTCTCACTAATTAGTCCCGCCTTCGTTTAATTTAAAAGTTTAGGATCAAAATCTCAATTTTTGTTTAATTTAAATTACTTTAAACTTTTGGCCTTTAATTAAAAACTTTATATACTTAAGTGATAAACTCTGGAACTAGTAATAAAGTTTTTGAGTAATTTTATTGTTCACCCTGTTGAGCCTGACAGTAAATATTTATAATTAATTTTTACATGAATGAATAATATATATATATATATATATATATATATATAATTTAGTTGTGACTAACATTTTTAGCTAAAGCAGATGGAAACTATGGTTTCCTAAACGTCTAGCGCTAATAAATAAATGTATGTTTACGTGGTGATTCTTCTCTTCATCTCTAGACAGATTCCCTAGAAATAAGTCCATTTTATATATATACATATATAAATTATATATATAATCACCCTATTACGTTTATCATTATAAAACTTTAAGTAACCTCAAATGAATATTAATGATTTTAACCAATATGGTGAAATCCATCCTTTTCTCCGAAAAAAACCCAGAACCGTCGGCCTTTGAATTAAAAAAAAAGAAGTTAAGTGCAACCCATCAATTATAATTTCAAAAGGGTGTCAAAATCTTACCTTTTCTAACACCTGTCACGATTATTGACCTTGAATGTTACGAAGCACAAAACTCAACAATGAGCCGACGAGGGAAAAAAGAAAAAGAGTAGCTTTGTCGATGAAACATCTTTATCATTCGTGAGAACTCCTTTTACACGTTTTGGGAAATTATTCTTAATATAAAGAATAACTTCCAGAAAATATGTATTTTTCATGTTTATTAATGATGCATTCATTGTTTACCTGTCGAATTACAGACGAAAAGCGCTTCGTATTTATATAATGGTCGTCAGCGTTATGATGTAACCCTCATTTAAGGTAATGATAAAAATCTATTTACGTTCTTTATTGAATATATATATATATATTATATATATATAATAGAGAGAGAGAGAGAGAGAGAGAGAGAGAGAGAGAGAGAACACCTTGCATCAGCGTAAATGTGCGGGATATAAATCGATTTGAGGTGACTGGAAATTAGTGGAAATTATATAGAGGATAAACTGTAATCACTATTAACACTTTCATTTACAGTACACGTGTGTGTGTGTGTGTGTAAGAGAGAGAGAGACGGAGGAGCCTCTAATCCCTGTAAATAACGAAATTTAAAACTGCCTCCCTCCCACTGATTTTGAGCCACAATCTCCAATTTAAAAACATTTGTCAGGAATTCTGTACACGAGATCCTCTTGTCTTACTCTCAACCTAAACAGATCCCAGCTGGACGTCAACTAAATACCAGACCCTAATTTATAAGCTTATATATATATATATATAATATATATATAATAATAATAATAATTAATTTATTATATATATATGGTGAAAATTGTTGTAACCAAAAATATGCTTTTTTTTTACCATTTTCAACATGTTTTTATTTTTTGCATTAATAAACGGAATTCAAATGTTAAATTGTATTCTATAAAGTTAACGTTTTATGATACAGTTTATAACGCTTTAAAATTAACGTCATTATCCCTTATTAACGTAACAATAACATAAACATGGCTAAAACATTTAATGGAATCCTGAATTCTAGCATTTTATATATATATATATAATTTATATATATATATATATGAGAGAGAGAGAGAGAGAGAGGAGAGAGAGAGAGAGAGAGAGAGGAGAGAGAGAGAGAGAGAGAGAGAGAGAGAGCAAATTGTTATCGAACTGGAAACCTATTTTTAACGAGGTCAGAGTCTGTGTGGTAATATCAGTGATCGTACAATTATTTCTTTACATAATAGCAGTAACACCAATAATAAAAATGATTCTAGACCATTATTATAATAAATCTATACTCCCTTTTTCTATTTTTTCACAACTGTTCGCCCGTGAAATACTGTAATTAACTTTCATTATAAACGGCCTATAAATTCCGAACTTCTTTCTATACACACACACACACTATATTATATATATTATATATTATATATATATATATATATATATATGCAGCTAAAACCTTAAATGCGTGAATTCCCACTCCTTTTGTTTTAATAAAACGAAAGCGCGAAATCATTTGAAAATGAGTTTTCTGAATGGTATCCTTTTATCACTTAAATGCTCGCTCTAATGGCATCATATTTGCTCTTAAAGCGTAAAAACAAAATTAAAAGCGCAGTTTCCATTGCGTATATAAGAGCCAAGTGCTGTGAAACATCGGTAAGTCACGTATCACTTAAGCCAAAAACAATGATAATCACTTATCGAAGGAGGAACTACATTAAATCATTAAATGGATGAATTGATTATGCCATAAGGTTAAAAATTTATTATTAATTTAAAGTTATTATGCCATAGTTAAAGTATATTAATGTTTTACATTCAAGAGGAGAGAGAGAGAGAGAGAGAGAGAGAGAGAGAGAGAGAGAGAGAGAGAGAGAGAGAGAGGTAACTTTGCATAAAGTGCAGTTGAGCGTGTGATAAGTAATAGATGTACAGAGGTAATACTTTTGGTACCTCGGGAAAATAAAACTCATATAATACTGGGAACATTTTTGGCATCGGAAAAATATATATTAATCCTGATTAGGTTAGGATTGGTTAATCCTTTAAAGAAAACACGCTTTCGAACCCTCAATTCCATCCGGACCACTTATTATCATGGGTTCGACGAGACAGAAGTTGGGATAGGTTACTTTTAAACCAGCTGGTCCCTCGATAATGCCAAGATTCTAATGTGTGTATGTATGTGTAGTGTTGTCCTGGTTGGAAGACTAAATGTAGAATTTTAGATTTAGGCCTATGGGTGTTAGATGGAACAAGAGTGAATTCTGACAATAACACCTCGCCAGTGAGTTCGAACTCGGAACAATTTTTAACTCAATTTTGAGTGTGTTCAATTGGCGAATTGACAGACCGTCAAAACACCTTCCCTCGATCAAAACATTCGACCGGGAGGGGGGGGGGGGGGGGGGGGGGGACAGGACAGCTCTCTATTTAATAATAACTGATTTTCGCAAAAAAGACAAGAAATAAGATAGTTATATATATATATATATGAGAATATGAGAAGAGCTGTTCAACAACGTGCCAGGACTTGTATACACACGTTACATGCATGCACGTACGTGTAAGACTGTAAGGATCAGTAAAATAACGTTATGGTTATTAATTCCATTTCAATCAGTCATAATTATGTCCAGATCGAACTCTGATGTAGATCATTAGTAAAAAAATATTCTGAGCAACTGAATTCATTATTGTGTTGACACGGATCGGTGACCCCTTTTCTGAATTCATAATTCGACCGTCTGCCGAGGGGCGTCCCTGCTAGCTGCGTATATTGAGGTTACTCTTATAATTAAAAGGTGCAATGAATGGTGTGTGTGTGTGTGTGTGTGTGTAAGCCGATATGTATATACAAGATCAATATTAATTATAAGAGAAGCATAGGATTTTAATTACCCTTCGGGACGTATTTAAAGACAATTCTCGATTTTAGTCCAAAACTGACCAGAAAAAATGTTTAATTTTCGGCAAAATTTTTCTTTAAAGAATTTTTAGAGTGCCATTAATGAAGATAACTTTTTCTTTTCTTTCTTTGAAAGATCCTCAAATAGTGAACTATTCGTAAGTGGTCAAAAACTTTGGCACTATTTTCATCTGGGATCTTCCTTTCGAAAATGAAAAGTCCGTCTGGAAAGTCTCGAAGGAGTAAAAAGTAATCGCTTCTGGAAGAACTGAACCAACTTTGTGTGGGATGCATAATGATGCTTCGGGTCATAGGTCATAAAAAAAAAAAAATTTGAGCTCAGAAGTTGAAGGAAATATTAATTTCCCTAAAATGCTAAAATGGCTGGAAAAAACTTATTGGACACGTTTGACCTTACTTTTAAGACTGATCATTTCGCTAATTATAGTAATTTCTTTACTTATACTTTATTTCTAATTTAGTCTTCTGGTATATATATATATATGTATATATATACATATGTACATACTGAAGTGCACTATACACACATGTACATGTACTTGCACATTATATCGTAATTCAAATAAAAATGGAGTCAGATAACGAACGATATATATATATATATATATATATATATATATATATATATATATATAATATATATATATATATATATATATATATATTCCAATTTTAATTAATTGAAAATAAGCAAATCTAAAACGTCATTGCTTTCGTGTACATTCAATCAATCATAGAAATAATTAATAATTACAGAACTTAACCAAAAACCACAGTTTCATAAAAAAAAAAAAAAATCACCACAATCGCTTCACCTTCAAAACCATAATAAACATATCTGTCACTAAAATTGTATATTAACGTATCTTAGAGATGAAATAGCATCACACTATATCTTGACAACAAGGAAACAAGCTGGGAGAGTAAACGAGATTCTCAAGGAAGGAGAGACGACGTCAAACGCGACCTTCCTCACCGCCGTCCGCTTATCAACTGAGGTCTGAAGTTCTGAACTTCTTTCTGAAGCATTCAAGCAAGCTAGGGCTGCTTAGACCAAGAACGCTCGAAACTTCGAGTTGTCCTTATGGTTTTGAACGTACATGGTTGTCTGCGACGTCGATCTTTACGAGATGAAAATAACTTAATTCTTATTTGCACCTGAGACCTAACCTATCTTTTCTCTTATCCATGGACAATAGTTTCTTTTATTATCTTCTACATACATTTATATAGTGGCACATTTAACACCTAAACGTTACACACACAAACACACACACACACACACAGACACACAAACACACACACACAGACACACACACACACACATTACATTTAATTATGTTCTTGAGACGAAATAATATACATCTACACCTTTTCTTGCATAATTACCTAATATATATATATATATATATATATATATATATATATATATATATATATAGAGAGAGAGAGAGAAGAGAGAGAGAGAGAGAGCGTGTATGTCGAAGTTTCGAGGACCTTTGATGTAAATATAGTGTATAATTGGAATTTATCTTATCAATAAATTTCTCAATTTGGAGAGTGAAAAAAGATACGATGAAAATATATAATACGAATAAACTTAATTTTAACTCAATTCCAACTCATATAAATTCCAATTTCCTATAATATATATATATATATATATATGCTGCAAACCCACAAGGAAAAAGAAAAACGATTCCAAGGCCTTTCGTGTATTCAAAGCTACACCTCGTCAGGGAATGAAGTTAAAAGGCGAGAAGCCCATATATATATACAACGTACAGGAAAAACAAAACAATTAGCACATACTTAACAAGGGTTAATGAGAGGCAAAAGAAATTTTAACATGATATCGGGGACTTATAAAATTGACGATATCATGTTAAAATTCTTTGCCTCTCATTAACCCTTGTTAAGTATGTGCTAATTGTTTTGTTTTTCCTGTACGTTGTATATATATATGGGCTTCTCGCCTTTAACTTCATTCCTGACGAGGTGTAGCTTGAATACACGAAAGGCCTTGGAATCGTTTTTCTTTTTCCTTGTGGGTTTGCAGCATTCATTCATTTCACGTGTTTTATTGTGAAATTCATCCCTATATATATATATATATATATTATATATTATATATATATATATATATATATATATAATATATATATATAATATTTACTATTACCTATTCGGACTATAGTGGATTTAATTTTTCCAGAAGAGTTCCTTGTTCCATGCACGGTCTGTGTGAATCATGTATAATAATATATATATATATATATATATGCTGCAAACCCACAGGGAAAAGAAAAACGATTCCAAGGTCTTTCGTGTATTCAGAGCTACACCTCGTCAGGGAATGATTTTTTATTTCAATATCCGCGGATGCGGATATTTAGTTATTCTATCAATATAATATAGAATTATGAAATTATGAATATATGACATAATTTTTCATATTTCGTGATATTACTATTATGGCAGGCAATGCATAAGAATTAAGATTAATATTAATGTTTTCATTATGATAAAAATAATAACTTTCTCAAGAGTTTCAGCCACAGAAAATTCAATGAAACAAGTTTCATTCAATTTTCTGTGTTACCAGGTTTTATATTTTGAGGTTTATATATTTATTTGTTCATTAATAATATTAATACTTTACATGAAATGTGCATGACTGGGCCTCATAAGCTACTTTATAAGCTAATTTAATTGTAAGTTGCATAATTTATTAGAGGTAATATCCGCATAACATCCGCAGTCAGAAGTGCGGATGCGGATGTTAAAAATGACGCGGATATCCGCATATGCGGATGCGGATATCCGGTCCACCACTAATATATATATATATATATATATATGGAGGAAGGTTTTCCATAGACGACGAACTGTGGTTAGAATTTCAAGTTTGTAATATAATTAATTCTCTGATGGTTTTGTGGATAGATTACCTAAATCACATCATTTTGCATATTTTAAATTTGTCCTGACTTTTAAATCTATAATTTTATATATATTTTTTAATATGTGCGGTAAAACCTTATATAATAGTTGTAGACATTTGGCATCTCCGCTCAGGCCTTAGGCCGTTTTCTAATGTTGCCAAATGTGTAATTCTAAAAGGGCGACGTAAAAAATCTATATTTCCCTTCAGTTAAGGATATTCAACCGAATGTATCATTTATAAAACTAAAATTTCTAATTTATTGGTTAACGCCTTTATTGGATTAAATTTGTAATTTTAAAGGAAATATTGTAACGAAACACCCACCATACGTATCTCCTTCCGAGATAGAGCTTTGTTGACTCACTGCCCAGAGCGGGAAAAAGTTAGTGGTCAACTGAGAATGTTCAGGAGAGTTTTCTGACAAATCCTCTAAAAACAAGTGTAGTGAACATATACACTATTCATTTATAATGCTGCCTTCTTATTCTTGGGTGTAGTGCTTTCTGTAAAATAAAACTGTCACGAATGCCGTCGTTTTTATCCTTCCACGAAATTGAAGTGTTCTCTTTTTAATGACTCCAGAAGGGAGGTCAGAAAAGAACCCGCACAGTCGCCATTTATGTATTTGAGGAGGGAGTCAAGCGGCTCTGAAACACGAAGTCAGATTTTGTCCTAAAGTTGTAGGAAAGAAATTTTGTCAACGATGCGTTATACTCAGTCACTATAATCAACGGATTTCGAAATGAACGAAATGCACACACACACACACACACACACACACACACACACACAATATATTATATATAAGCAAAACCAAACGCTGTATATGTAAATTTAAGTTATTATTAAAGGAGAGTATTTGAATTGAAGTAGGCCTATATCTAAAGCACTGAACATGTAGTAGCTTTAAATCATGTTTTAGAAATCGTCGTAATTATCATGAAACGCATGTTTTGACGCGTCAAAACGTTTTCAGACACGTTCGATTACGATTTGCGAAACCTGCTCTGTTGCTTGCACACTGTTTTTCTTTAAGCCTTCAAAAGTATATGGATTATTCTGATATTGAACAACCTTCAGGTATAACCATAGGTAGAAGTCTACGTTGACTGCGTACTTGCTGCTAAAAACTACAGGGTGTCCATGAAGTTCAGCATCACAGAAGTAAACTGTAGTCAATAAACTTTTAACCACTTCACTTCTTCGGGCAAAATAGGTAACATATTTACAATAGATTTTATGCTGTGCCAGGTACGTCAAAGGAGTAAAGTGGTTAATCTAATGCTTGACTGCGTGGACCACCCTGTATTCTGTAAATGTTCACCTATATTGGAATACTTCTGTATATTTAAAGTAAAACGTTAAGCATTCATACAGAGTGCTATCTTACGCTGGTTACCCTATATATATACTAGGGGCACTCAATATATTTTGCCCCACCCTTGTGGGACTGAAATGTCTTTTGGGCCGTAAGTTTGAACTTTCTGCGTTTCACATAACCGGATTTTTCCAGTTTGAACCTCCTCTCCTTGCATAAAACTGCTTTTAAACGCCCTTGTATAAAACCTATGGTTAACGCAGTTTAAAAAATGGCGTCTGACAGTGATGTGCTTCTTAAACAGAGAGCTGTTATCGAGTTCTTAACCGCAGAGAAGGAAACAGTTGGAAATATTCACAAACGTCTACAAAACGTTTACGGAGATGCTGTTGTTGATTGAAGCACAGTTGGACGCTGGTCTAAACATGTGAGATCATTGGAGAGAGGGAGAGCCAGCCTTAATGATGAGCCACGCAGCGGTCGCTCGGCATCGGCTGTAACATCTCGCACTGTGCAACGTGCTAACAGCATCATTCGATCAAATCGGCGCGTTACACACAAGGAGCTATCACTGGAGCTAGGAATTAGTGAAGGAAGGGTGAATACGATAATTCAGCAACTGGGATACTCAAAAGTGTGTTCACCGTTTGTTCCTCGCCAACTGACTGACGATCACAAAGCCCAAAGAAAAGATATTGCTTCTGAGTCGTTGGTTCGATACGAGACAGAAGGGGATGACTTCCTTTCACGAAGTGTGACTGGGGATCAGACTTGGGTACACCACTTTGAACCTGAAACAAAACGCCACTCCATGGAGTGGCATCACGCAGACTCCCCACGCAAGAAAAAGTTCAAAATGGCTCCCTCTGCAGGAAAGGTTATGGCCACCATCTTCTGGGACATGAAAGGGGTGATTCTGGTGGACATTATGAAGAAAAGACAAACAATCAACTCAGAGGCATATATTGCTATCCTGCAGAGACTCCAGAGACGTATAAAGCGAGTTCGACCGGAGAGAAAACTGGAAGACGTCCTTCTTTTGCACGATAACGCAAGACCACACAACAGTTTGCAAACAAGAGAGGCCATCACAAAAATGCGCTTGACTGTGTTACCCCACCCTCCATACAGCCCGGATCTGGCACCTTCAGACTTCCATTTGTTTGGGCCAATGAAGGATGCTATTCGTGGAAGAAAGTTTCAGAGTGACTATGAGGTTATTGAGGAGGTTAAGAGGTGGCTCCAGCGGAACCCAGCGGACTTTTACCGGCAAGGAATAAAAGCCCTTGTTTCGTGGTGGAAGAAAGCCTTAGAAAAGGATGGAGACTATGTGGAAAAATAAAAACTTGTAAAAAAGGTATGTAGCTACTTGTGTACAAAATTTTTGGACCTTACAAGGAAACTTGGAAAGAAAAAAAAAGGTGGCGCAAAATATATTGAGTGGCCCTTATATATATATATATATATATATATATATATATATATATATATATATATATATATATATATATATATATATATATATACAGTCGATTCCGGTTAATGGGACGGATCTTTTCAGTTTGGCGTACCGCATACTAATAAATTTTTATATTCTAAAACGATGACATTATTTTTCTGGAGAAATATGCGCAACATACGAAAAAAATTGCATTTATATGCGCACTAGTTTGCATGGCGCATGACCGTTATCTCGTTTACACCGCTCATGACGCCCGGATACGAGGTTGCTGTGCGGCCCTAGGTTAATTGAATGCCCGGTTAGGTCAGTTGAATGGCCGGTTTGGTCAACTGTACACCCTTGACGATTGGTTAGGTTAAGTCGTGATATTTTCGTTAAAATTAACGAAAATATCATGAATTAACCTAACCTAATATTCAGACTAAACTAGGTCTAAGCAGGCAACAAATAAACACTATTAACAACAACAAAAATTACTGTTTATGCGAGTTCGTATGGAAAAAGAGGTATGCAAATGAAGATTTATTTATTAAAATATTATTAAATATTGCAAATTTTAATAAATAAAGGATATTATCCGCGTTTTATTTTGTAAAACCCACTACATAACACTACATAATTTAGATAGCGGTCATGCGCCATGCAAACTAGTGCGCGTATAAATACAATTTTTTTCGTATGTTGCGCATCTTTCTCCAGGAAAATAATATCATTTTCGTTATTAGAATATATAAATTTATTAGTATACAAATTTTCAGTTCGAAAATCCGCGGTACGCCAAACTGAAAAGAACCAATGGGGCCGCCGGTTAACTTTGGGCAACCGGATTATTGGGCCAAATTTCTATAAACAAAAACGAATAATTGAATTAGCCTATTATTAACCCTTTACTGGCCACATATTTTGTAGGGTTAAGTTATGAATGCGTGTATTTGAAAGGTTACAAATTTGTCCTTTTGGGCAGTAAAGGGTTAAATCCGCTTATTAGGGACAGTCAAGCCACTTTATTGGTCCGCAGTGTGACGTCAATTGTGACGCTACACACACACACACACACACTCACACACTATTACCCAATTTGGTAATAGTGAACACGATTGGTTGAAGGTGGCGTTGTATGGATGATGTACACAGTGTATGGATGTTGTATGGATGATGTACACAGTGTATGGATGTTGTATGGATGATGTACACAGTGTATGGATGTTGTATGGATGATGTACACAGTGTATGGATGTTGTATGGATGATGTACACAGTGTGCGCTCTTACCTTATTTGGTAATACAATGTGAACTAGGCTCACAACAGACTGAAGAACAGTATCAGTGTGCCGAAATCGACTATTGGTGCTACGACGATTGTGACGAGAGCATTATGGAGCAAGTAGCAGCAAAGCGTCTTCAAAGAGATCCAGATCCAGACAGCGACGATGACGACGAACCTGAGCATCGAAAAGTAACGCATTCAGAGGCTAAGGCGCGCTAAATGCCTTACAAAAGTATTTCACGCAAGAAGGAATGAAAGGATGTCCTCAATCTGCTTTAGATGCGTGCAGTGATTTTGTTTGTTCACAGTCAGGAAAGTCTCTGAAACAATCCACTTTAGATCATTTTTTCTCGCAATAAATGTGCGCGCGCTTCCTTTTCATGGTCCTTTGTAATATGTATATACATACCATACCTCAATAAAAACACTGCTTTTTAATAAATAAATATCATACTTTTCTTTTAGTTTTAGTTTTTCCCCAATACAAGACAGGTTCGTTTTATTGGGACAGCCGCTTTATTGGGACAAAACACACGAGTCCCGTTGTGTCCCAATTAAGCGGAATCGACTATATATATATATATATATATATATATATATATATATATATATATATACATATGTGTGTGTGTGTGTGTGTGTGTGGTGATTACAAAATCCTCGTGCAACTTTAAACCTTAATAACTTTTGATGTACACATGATAGAAACATGATGTAAACGACAGGTAAAAACATATTTATTAAAGTTCTTGTTTATTTTATTTCAAGTTACATTATATCAAGCATAGACACTACAACTGATTGAAAATGGCGACAGTAGAGGAAAGGGTTAACTGTGTTTTATGGCGAGCAAAACTGAAGTTCATAACAGCTGTGGGAAAAAAGTTCACTACTCATTACCAGAAAGATGCACCACGTATGAACTCAGTTAACAATTGGATGAAAAAGTTTAAAGAAACTGGGTCAGTGAATGACAAACGTCGATCCGGGAGGCCTCAAATCAGTGAGGAAACTGTGAACGTCGTCCAGGAAGCATTGAAAAGGGTCCACGGAAATCGTTGCAACGTGCATCCGATGAACTAAGCATCCCGCAATCAACAGTGCACAAAGTTTTTTATGTAAAATTGCATGAACATCCGTACAAAATTCAGGTGGTTCAAATGTTATTGGAAGATGACTGCCATGCAAAATTAGATTTCTGTGAACAGCTCCAATAAAAAATTAAGAATTCCCCTGGTTCTGAAACTAGTTGAAATTTTCTGATGAGGTAACATTCCACCCTAGTAGCAAAGTCAACCAACACAATTGTCGCACTTGGGGAACAAAGAAACCTCATGAACTCTGGGAACATGAAAAAGACTCGCCAAATATCAATGTCTGGGGCGCTCTCAGAACGTAATGCATTATTGGTCCCTTCCTTTTTGAAGACCCAACATTCAGTGGTGAACGCTATACCTTGTAATGTTGCGGAATTTCTTTATCCATAAAATCAGACGATTAAATCTTTTAAATAACACCTTGTTTCAAAACATAGTAGCGGGGACCACTGTCCCTGCCACTATGCTTTGAATGTGCGACAGTTCTTGAATGAAGTCTTCCAATCTTCGTGAACAAATGAATCAGTCGCTTTGCTACCCCATTCACCCGATCGGGCCCCAATGGACTACTTTTTACGGGGTCATGTTGAAAATGTCTACGTATCAAAACTACATTCTTCGGATGAATTTATGACCAGGATCACAAATGCAATTCATGAAATCCTTCAGCAGCGACTGGAGGATGTCTTCAGGTCTTTGGAAAATTGGCTTATACATATATATATACACACACACGAGTATATAACCAACAACTAAAGTATACAATACATTATATACCTGTTAAGTAATGGAATTGTGTAATCTACCTTGAAGAGAGTAAAGGGAATGACATATATACAGTATACACACACACACACACACACACACACACACACACACACACATATATATATGTATATATAGTTTCAGTAATAAGATTTAAAATGACCTTCAATATAATATAATCTTTACCTGAGATAAATTACAGTTATTACAATTATTAAATGGAAGTTAAGTAATATATATACACACACACACACACGATGCATTTTGCTTTCGGGCGATTTAAAAAGTGAAGTTGAGTATGCCAAGTTATGTAAGAGTGAATTCAACTTGTCATGCTTTCACTGTCGGTCGATGTCTATTTAGTATGAGAAATGTCGATTGATAATACTTCATGCTAACAACGCCAACATTAGGGCCCATTAGTTGAAACTAAAGGTTATAACCTTTGATATATATATATATATATATATATATATATTATATATATATATATATAAAAATTCAGATTCTCGATGGAATTGGAATAGTAATTTTGGATTTTGAGTGAAAAATTTTTCAATCAATTTGAAACTGGATTTTCCAATTACAATTTCACGATTCATTAATAATAATTTTTTTTTTTTTTTTTTTTAATTGTGATTAAAATTTTTCCGATTTATTTCCAAGAAAGAAAAGAATACACTCCAAATTATCATTATTATTTTTCTTTTGCCTCATTTTTGGCACTTTCTTAAGTGCCACTTCGAGTCTCGCAACAAAACGAAAAACCATTTGGGGCATCATTTCCGGCATACCCGAAGATGCTGATTTTGAAGTGTAAAAAGTGGGCATGATTTAAATGTGGTTCAACGCTTTGAATTCGAATCATGTAAAAAAAAAAAAAAAAAATACAAACTTCAAATTATAATTTAAAAAAAATTATAAATTGAATTCGTGTTAAATTAAGTGAAATTTGTAATCTCAAATTCTAATCTCTGGAGCGTTAATTTAATTGCAGTACAACTGTTCGTTCATTTTAAGATCAATTACGGTAATTATAATTGGTTGTGCGCAAGAATCGCTACTTCATTAATGCGAATGATCACGTGATACCGGAATTAAATTTAGTAGCTTACCACATTACATTTTCTTTCTTCATCGGAGTTTTTCTTAATTGAGCATCAATTTTCTATAAAAATTACGGATCTCCCACCCTAAGTATGGTGTGGGCACGTTGCTTATGTTTCTATACCACGGCACTTTATACCTATATATAACGACTGAAGGAGAAGACAAATTACGACCTCAAGGGGGAATTCAAGAACTTGGCGAAGCGTGAGCCATACAGAGTTCTTGAAGGGCTTTTAATTATACTGACAACAAGGGTTAGGTAGCTCGTGCAGAAGCTCCCGTATATATACACATGTATATACCCAGTGTCAACGAGTGACACATTTAGTATACCCACAACACGCGCGCATACTCCTGACTAAATCCCATGCTCCGTGGGCATTGCCAGTGCGTGGGTTTATTCCACTGCGAAAAACGCACGGTTAGAATAACGCCACATAATGTCCATGACAGGCACAACCAGACTGGAGTGAATACAACGAGCGAGTAATGAGCACTAGGCAGTTCCCTCAAAGTAATTAAAGAACAGATTATCAGATCCTTCTTTTACCTCATACTTCATCCGCTGCATCCCTTTCGTGAGCTCGTGCAACAACTGCGAGATTATAAACCTATGGTGGTGAATCGTGAGTCAATGTGAACATTTTCAATTTTGGGCAGCAGCGCGGTGAAAGCTCTTCGCACCGTTCGTGGGAGAGACTGTGCGTGTGTTTTACAGTTGCAGTGGAACCCTCGTTCATAATTCAGGAAATGTTATATACCGTAAACACCAGTAGCGACATTAGTTAACGGGACGATCTATATGAAGCCGCGGGCGTAGTGAATAACCACCGACCCTCGATGGAGTGCCAAATTTACTATGTCTGGAGCTTAAGCGAAGTTGGGTTTCTTCAATAATTTGATTGGTGACTGACTGTCCTCCGCATTCAGATCATATAGCGACGCTTAGATGGTTCGGATCCCACGTACAGCTGTAGGTCTCCTTTGTCACGCGCTCTATATCGTTACGGAGGTGGTCAGACGACTTCAAGACATTATATTAACCTGGAACGAAAGTCTGAAAAGAGAACAGTAATTGCACACTACAAAATTATACTGTAATCTTTAATTTTAATTTAATTTTAATTTCAATTTTTGTATACATTTTTTTTAATACAAAATGTAAAAATTCGATTATCGCACAATGTTCAAATTGAAAGAGTTAAGCTCCAAATATTATATATTATTAATTAATTAATTAATTAATATTATAATATATTAATTAATTAATTAAAATTTTCATTAACTTTTTTAATATACTTTACTAATATACTTAACCAAAAAAAAAAATTATATATATACAGGGTGATTCAAACGTCAGGTTACATAGGGCTTTTCTGTTTCTTTGCAGGTAAATGAGTTATGAGATGTTATCGAAGGAGGAGCGCATTGATGTGATATTCCTAGCTGGCTGCACAAGTGCATTGCCATTAACGGTGGCCATATCGAACATGTGATGTGACTATTCCCCTGTATCATTACATAATACACTAATACAGTATATCCCTATGTAACCTGACTTTTGAATCACCCTGTATATACACGAATCAAGAAATGAGTTCTAAAGAGCTTGATCACTGTATTTAAACTAGCATTTTCCTCTTCGTTATTCATGTATACTAAAAGAATAAAGCGGCTATTCCATTCATATTAATGTACATTCATAAATATGAGGTAAAAATATATGGAACGAGCTTCGTATAAAAGACACTTAAATCTCTCGTCCGAAATACCTTCTGAGAAAGTCTGATTTATTTCCAGCTTTGCGTTATAAAACCGTGTTTGTCGCGGGGACCGGAAGTAAAGAGGAGGAGGAGGAGGAGGAGGAGGAAGAGGAGGAGGAGGAACCAGTGCCCGGAACTGTAAAGAATGTATGACGTTATTCGCGTGTCAAAGTTCAAACTTAAGTGGACGCAAAATGACCCTTTCAGAAGGGCTGGATTAAAGGTAAAGACTGTTAGATAGAGAGGTAGACAGACAGATATATACGAGAGAAAAACAGACAGAGATAGAGAAATACATACGCAAACATACTTACAAACACACACACACACACACACGTCATAAACAATTTTACACACTCTACAAAAAACAAAACACACGCGCTAAAAAAAAAAAAGAGTTCAAACACGCGCACGATGATGGAACATCTAAACTGTGCAGGTACGTAAAGGTACCCAATTAATTACTAAATAAACATCCAATAATTCAAGCCACAACAACTAATAACATCAAATAAAAGCAACACCAGAAATATATTTCCCAACAACCGATTTCTCGCTCAAAATTGACATAAAAGATTCGATCTCGTAACCTGAATTAATTTTTTAGATTAAAAATAAATTAAATGAATGTGATTAAGTTGATAACTTAAAACTATTTAACATTTTATCAGGTGACAACAACGGATTAACTTTTACGACATTCCCGACACTTAATTAACAAGTTACCTAACCGTTTTTTCTTTTTCTTCTTTTTAAGATTCATGATTGTTTAAACACGGATTTACGAGTGTATATAATATATTATATATATATATATATATATATATATATATATATATATATTTAACTGCAATAACCACGCAGTATATTAATGTATAGAAACGACGTAAGTATAGAGGAGAACGCTCCTGTATACTTACGTCGTTTCTATATATATATATATATATATATATATATATATATATATATATAATATAATATATCATGGCGACTCGTGGTATAAATGTATTGGGGTGCGATTTCATAAATTGTACGACAACACAGACTCACAATAGGCTAGCGCGAATCCAACTGCCGCTCACAAGAGT
The DNA here is from genome assembly GCA_023014485.1 of Bathynomus jamesi. Classification (NCBI taxonomy): domain Eukaryota; kingdom Metazoa; phylum Arthropoda; class Malacostraca; order Isopoda; family Cirolanidae; genus Bathynomus; species Bathynomus jamesi. The sequence continues at coordinate 927,791 of JAJOZX010001037.1, read as the reverse complement.
ACTTGTATTAACATATGCGGCTATGCCAGACTACAATTCTAGTTAATTACAAATAAGTAATAATTTCAATAAAATACATATAAATGGCTTATATCATTATTACTGAAGTAACTATTAGTAAAAATAAAGTTGTTATTATAAAAAAATTCGCGATTGTACTTATATTTTTCATTACAACAGTAAAATATAATTTGTATTTACTTGAGCGAAAAATCTATCGCTCCATTCGGCTGCAATATTATTTTGTATTCAAACAGCGGTACGCTGTTTGAAGCTATGCTATAAGTTTAGAATATTATGTACTGTATGAAGGCTTACTCAAAATGCCTCATGAATCAAGATATGCCACATGAATTTTTAAAATATATTTCAAGAATATTTATTTTAATATCTTAAAATTAATATATTTTTGTCTGTTAAATTAATATTTATCGTTTCAAGCAAGGGGGAGCGACCACTCCATCGCTCCTATACGCCAGTCGCCACTGATATATATATATATATATATATATATATATATATATATATATACTGTATATATATATATATATATATTATATATATATATATTGTAAACCAAACTGTATGAATATTTGGATTTATTTAACTTTTTTCGTCACGTGACAAGGGACCTGTAGCTTTACCTGAGATTCTAATAATCGCGAGTCTGTACATCATCTGAACGGTCACCCATCCATCTACTGAACAGATTGAACGCCGGCTTAACCTCCTCGCTGATCTAACTGGACGACGTGGCCACGACGCAAAAGTCCCATCCCTACCTGAGGAGGTAGGGATGCAAAATGTTTTGGGGGGGGGGGGGGGCGGAATAAAACGTGGAGGGGAGAAAAGAGAGAGAGGAGTAGTGGGGACAGAGGGGAAAGTTCGGGGGTGGGAGGGAGAAGTGACTTTATAATTGGGGTGAATTGCTTAAAAGCACCGATTTGTATCCTGAAATTTAACTCCAAAAAATCGTCATTCGATATTCCACGACTCCAATATTCAGTTTCAAATGGAAGCGGACACTATATATATATATATATATATATATATATATATAATGTGTGTGTGTGTGTGTGTGAATCGGAGGATGTGCACGCGTGCGTGTATGAAGTAATGGCAGTTAATGTATTCTGGTTAACGTCAGACGATTTTAGTTCAACCTTATAAGCGACTACCGCTTGGAGGGGTGTATCAAGGAGGTTAACAACTGCTGATACAGTATCCAGAAAAGAAATATAAAAGAGTTCATTTTTTTAGAAATGTTTATAACTAAAATAAAATGGGAATAAATACAATGAGAACAGTCGATGGTTTTTGGTGCTTGGATAAGTTTCGTGACCTTGAAAATGTGTGAGAGCCATTACCAAAAGTGAATTTTAAATTGATCCGTCTCCTTTCAGTATTAAATATTTATACGAAATGGATTAAGCCTGACACATATACTCAATATAGTTATTACACACACACACACACACACACACACCACACGCGTACTCTTTCACTGTGTCAAAGTAATTTTTCCCAGTACTTTCATGAAAGTGTCAGTTTTTATTTCAAGACAAGTGATATAGTTACGTAAATATTGCTAAATATAACGGTGGAACCTGTTGAAGTATCCGTAATTGCTCTTATAAACATGTAATGTCTATTGAGAAATGCATGGGCATGTAGATTTATGCCCATATGCCTGCATGAATCGAAAGCCAAAAACGTTCTCTACTCAGTGGAGAAATGTAATGATGGGATTATTTAACCTCATTCTCATCATCTGAGGTCATATGAGAGCGGGGACCTATTCTTATACTAACACTCGTCCTCATATTAAGAAAATGATTTTATGTCAATAAACTTTCTATTTGATTTCATTTCAATGGATTGGATTTGTGCCTCCATGGCACTCGACTAATGGCGTCATGCAACAATGCCAATGATGGAGACTCCTTATATTCGTATATTGGTCCGCGAGAGATCGACTTATAAACGGAAGAAAATCGTGATCTGCTAATAAAGTGGACATCCTTTGCAACATCCTTTCATATTAGTGAGAGGGTAATAGAAATTGCTACATTGTTTAGGACAGACGAACACGGTCTATTGCGTTAACTTCTGTATTATTATTTTTGTTATTATTATTACGAGCACCATCGGGAATCAAACCCCCGACCTCAGTGTTTTCACTCCACATATAGAGAAACGGTGCTATACCCACTGAGCCACGGGCATTGGCATGATAAGAGTTGTTAATAAATACTGATTTTCACTTAAATAATTGAGAAATAGGATACAAAATCGGATGGAAAAAAATCAGCCCTCCAAATAAATACTAATATTTGGGGCTTATTGGGGCTTATTTGGCTCCCATAAAGGTCATACATCGGAGGGGACCTACAGCGGCTTTCCGAGGGGTCCGAACCACTACGGCACCAAGGAAGACGCGGAGAAGCACCTTAAAAACCGAAATGCGATGTCAGAGACGGGATTCGAATCCAGGATCTTTAAATTAGCAACCAAGCACTCTCCCACTAAACTACCTGTCGGGTTCCAAATAAATATACGCAATGAAGTACGTACATAACCGGTTATTAGAACTACATAAACTTGTCAGTTCAAACAAAATTCCATGTGTACACACACACACACCACACACACACCACACATATATATATATATATATATCATGTTATATATTTTCTAAGTTTGGTAATGGAGGGAGGAAAGTTTTGAATATTTTTTCACGGTTCATTGATTGCTAACAGCAACATATAAAATATTAATACTCGATTCAGGTATTTTATTATTTAAAAATATGTATTTTTTAAGTAGATTTTTAACTTTTAGTTTTAATTCTTTAAATGGTAATATTATTCATCGTAATTATAACATAAGTCACTAATATTGTTAACAAAGGTGTTGCATATGTATATTATCAATACAATATATATATACACACACACACACACACACACGCCTTTCATCTACTATAAACGTAATCGGTGTTATAAAAGAATAAAGAAACCTTATACATATTTTTTTAAAAAACCACGTCCAAACAAATAATAATCCCTCCTAAACTTGAAATCCCGTCAAATGATGCGATTCAGGAATGAAATCCGCTACTCGAACCTTCATGTTGTTATATTATATCTAAATTGTGTTTTAATTATCATATAACAATTAAGTTATTAGATAACACTCGATCGTTATCTTTCACGGAGAAGTTTTCACATTTTTAATGAGATTTTAGATACAATTTCTGGAAGTCATTAAAAATGGAGCTTCAGGTTCGAAATGGGATTATATTTGTGTAGGATTAGGGATTAGGTTGCGTGTTGCGTGTTTGCAGCTGCCAATTAGTCAGCTGTGGAATGTTTTCAGACTCATTTTTGTTTATAGTATAAGCAAGCAAAATTCTGGTTCTTAAATACTCGATTAAGTAAGGTAAAGCGGGGGTAACATTCATATGTCTTTATTAAGCTTTAATTAATACTAAATATATAAACTAAAACTTTATAAAAACACAAACTATGATATATTACATCGATTATAATTACTGATAAAATTTTAGTTCATATAATTAGTATTACTGTATTAATTAAAGTTTAATAAAGATCTACAGATCTACAGAAGCTAAGGCTAACAAAGACCCTAAGATCCACTCTAAGGTTAGCCCGAGAGAAATGAAAGAGTAGGGGGTTAAGAGAAGAAGAGAATAAGGGGTTAAGTAAGGAGGAACACCTATCACTCGTGGGTTAACATTCATTCAGAAAGAGAGAAAAAAAGACCCCATCATCATCCGCCGGCCACTGCCGACAAGTCAGAAAAATAGTCGGAGAGAATAGGAGAGGGGTGAAAGATGAAAAGAAGTAAAATAAGAACGCTTACAAACCATGCAAACACAGTCTTAACTCACTGTCATACCATGCAAACTACAAACATGCAAGAAAGAGTTACAGACATGCAAAGTAAGGAGATAAAAAAAAAAAAAGTAGGTAAAGTTAAACAAAAAGTGGGTTAGTTTACGCTACGAGCTACATCTACGTTCGTGTTAGTCTAATTTTTTTTTTTTTTTAATTTTTATTGCTGGCATCACACGCTGGCATGTCACAAGCTGGCATTCATCGTCAACAGACTCATCCTCGAGCACCACCACCAGAGCTCCTGTTGCTAACTTTTTTTTATTTTAAACAACGTTAATATTTTAAAATGTCTGTCAAGACGGTTCTTAAACATATTAACGCTGGTAGAATGAACGACTGACGCGGGAAGATTATTCCATTTATCAATTACTTTAAACGTAAAGAAGTTTTTAGCGATATTAGTAATGAAACGTCTGCCACGCAACTTAAATCCGTTATTGCGAGTATTACTATTATCGAAAGTGAACAATTTGTCAAAATTTACGTTATCGATGTTATTAACGATTTTGAAAACTTCAATAAGCTCCCCCCTTAATCTCCTAGTTTCGAGTGAATACAGGTCTAACTCTTTAATCCTATCTTCATAAGGCTTATTGCGCAATGACGGAATAGTTTCGTGGCACGACGCTGAACCCTTTCTAACCTATCAATATCCTCACGCAAGTACGGGCACCAAAACTGAACGCATATTCTAAATGAGGCCTGACTAGGGACTTGTAAAGGGGCAATATAATATCCTTCGATTTAAATTCGAAATTACGCGCTATGAAGCCTAACATCCTATTAGCTTTTGCGCAAGACTCCAGGCACTGGTTCCTAACCTTTAAATCCTTAGATACGCGTACGCCTAAATCTACTTCCTCGTCAACGCTCGCTAACTCCCTATCATCCATCGTGTACGTGTAATTATTGTTGCGAGAACCTATATGCAAAACTTTACATTTGTCTACGTTAAATTGCATCTGCCACTTATCTGTCCACTCCATAATCCTATTTACATCGTCTTGGATCCTATTTCTATCGTCCTCGTTAACAACCTTACCGCCTATTTTAGTATCGTCCGCGAATTTTGACACGTTACTAGTCAATCCTACATCTATGTCGTTAATGTAAATTACGAATAGCAATGGGCCTAACACTGAACCCTGTGGGACACCGCTACCTACATCTAACCACCCCGATTCACTACCATTAACTACGACCCTCTGTCTCCTAGCACGAAGCCATTCTTCTAACCAGTTAGCTACCTGACCGCGTATACCGTGCGCTTTGACCTTCGCAATTAGTCTCCTATGCGGAACTGTATCGAACGCTTTTTTAAAATCTAAATAAATAACGTCAGCTGCTCTATGCCTATCGTATTCGCGCACTATTTCGTTATAAAATTCTAACAAATTAGTTAAACAAGACCTATGGCGTCGAAACCCATGCTGACTACTATTAATCAAATCTATACTTTCTAATTGATCGATGATACGATCCCTAACTACGGATTCCAAAAGTTTACCGACAATTGACGTTAAGCTAATGGGCCTATAATTGCTAGCTACTGCGCGGTCGCCTTTTTTAAAAATAGGCGTGACGTTAGCTAATTTAAAGTCTTCAGGAATAATCCCCGTTTCGAGTGACTGATTAAAAATCTTCATTAAGGGGCCTACGATAACTTCTTTCAAATGTCTTGGATAAAAAGCGTCAGGGCCTGGAGCCTTGCTAACTTTTAGCCTGTCGATATAATGCGCAATCTCAGCCTCGTAAACAGTTATTTCATCCAAAATAGTCTCGCTACTAAATGGAACGATATCGTCCACGTCGGGGACATTATTTACGTCTTCTACGGTAAAAACTGTCGCAAAAAAGTTATTGAAAATACCCGCCATCGCCTGAGCGTCAGAAGCCAAAGCGCCATTAACATCCACTAAAGGGCCTAAGTTATCTTTTACCGGCTTACGATTATTTACGTATTCAAAAAACTTTTTTGGGATTATGTTTACTATCCGCAGCTATAAGTATCTCTAAATTACGCTTGGCATTCCTAACTGATCTTTTAACCTGACGCCTAAGCTCGATATATCTATTAAAGTTAGCTGCCGTGCCATTGCGCTTACTAAGTCTATACGCTCTATTACGCTTGTTTATGAACTCTTCTATTTCCCTAGTTCACCACTTCGGCCTACCACGATTTCTAGCGCGCTTAGGCCTACGAGGAATAAACTCCCCTTCAATATTCCTAAAACTTTCTTTAAACGCCACCCAATGCAAATTTGTGTCATTGCCCATAAATAAGTTATCCGAGTCCACTACTCTCATCCTATCCGCAAAACTATCAAAATTAGCCCTACGAAAATCAGGGACTTCTATTACGTTACTATCCTGAGTGTTTTTTATCGCTAACTTAAACCTAAGAATTTGATGATCACTACATCCTAAACTCTCGCCTACTTCTAAACCTTCGACTAAATTCTCGCCGTTCGTCATCACCAAATCTAAAATATTGTCACCGCGCGTTGGTTCGGTAACTATCTGTCGTAAAAAGTTATCGTCCATAAACTCAACCAATCTCAAACCCTCCTCATTATCAATAAAATTCTCGTAATTAACATTGGGGCAGTTAAAGTCTCCGACAATTATACTATTCCGATTGTCAATAAAATTACCAAGAAGTGAGTAAAATCTAGTATCTGTATCGAGGGGTTGAACGGGAGGTCTATAAACAACAACAAAATTAAAACTAATACTACGCGCCCTAACTTCAACACATATCACATTAATTGCTGCCGGAAAATTTAACTTAACCTCGATAACCTAAGGGAATTACGAATGTACAGCAAAACGCCTCCACCAAACCTATGTAACCTATCATTAGTAAAGAGTTTAAAACCCGGTATATCAAGTTCCCCCAACAAGTCCCGAGTCATGGTATTTAACCAAATTTCAGTGATAGCAACTATATCATAGTTGCCGGAATAAATTATCGCCTTAAATTCATTTAATTTATTTCTAATACTACGCGCGTTACAATAAAAGACGTTTAAGTTATTTTTTACCACTGGCCCGCATTTTAAACTATTTATCACGTCGGGCCCGCGTTCCGCGGATCCACAACATTTAAAGGCGGCTTCGACCTATACAGCTTTCGCACGTTTTCGTCTATTACCCTACCTAGCCTAGCATTACCTATTTCATTAAAATGCACCCCCATCTTTTATAAAAAGGCTAGGATCACTGAATTCGGACCACAGCTTTACGAAGGGTACATTTTCCTCAGCACAAATCTCTTCTAATTTGTTATTAAAAAATATTGTTTTTGACGTAATTCTAAGACCCAACCCGTACCTAGGGGTAATACCTAGAACTAAAGACCTATCTGACCTCGCCTTCAGGGACCTAATTAACCCCCTATATCTCTCCAAAAGGTCAGGCACTCTCGTATCGGGCCTATACGAGTCGTTGCCTCCTACCATCGTCACCAACATTGATTGACGGGAGGCAACGTCGATCCTATCCACTTCGTCTCTAACTCTGTCAACCCTGGCCCCTGGGAGACAGACACTCCTCCTCTTGGTTGGATGCCGTTCAACGAACTCTTTGTCCATGTGGCGCAGTAAAGAGTCCCCGATTAAAACAGTTTCCCCCTCATTCACGTCCCTTTCCAAATGGGCGAAAGGGTTCGAAACCTCGATAGGGGGGAACTCCTATCACCTAACGTACGCGGCCTAGCTCCACCCTTAACCTCTCTAAATCCCTCGCTATCTACTACTCTCGGACTAACCTTAACCTCTTCCTCAACTCTACCTAACCTTCCCGACAAGCTACCTAAACTAGAAACTAGGTTACGCACCTCACCCTTCAAATTACTAACGTCTTCAACGTTAGTATTGGTTCGGCCTACGTCAACCGTAGCCCTACCCCTGCCCTCATCAAGCGTTGCAAGTCTTTCCGCTACCTCACGTACACTGCGTTTTATGTCAACTAATTCCTCCATGAACTCGCAAAAGAAACAAACTGATCTATCGGTAATCGCCATTGGACCGCCGTTATAATCCTTAAATTCCGAATACCACCGGTTTACCCTACACCTAACACACGACGCTTTCTGCGACGGCATCGCGCAGTTAAAAATTAGTTTAAACCGTCACAGGTATAAGTTAAATTAAGCCGGCACGCTATGAAAACTTGTAAATCGCTAAAAAACACTAATATTCAATTACTTAACTATAACAACGTAAATTTAAACGCAAGTATATAAAATTCAAAACTATCCAAAAGTAAAATTCTCAGCAATATATAAAAGTAGATGCAAAATCAGAGAGCTCAGGAAATGCGTCCGTTCAGTACAGAGTCTGGCTGACGAATGATGAATATTATCCCGTTTTACCTTATATACACACACATCGGGTGATTACAAATGATCTTCCCGACTTAAAACATTTATTATGAAAAATTGACAGAGCTACAGCGAAAAGCAAGATATACAAATAAAGAATATTTCAGGGATTTTTTATTTGTAATATTGAACACGTCAGATATGGTTCTAAAGTTAACGTGTTTTGTGCTCTTACCACTGAGAAAGTGTACGGTCCATTCTTCTTTGCTGAACAAACAATTGACAGTATCATTTAGCGCAATCTGCTACAACTGTGGTTGATGCCTTAGCTGAGAGGACAAAGCTAATGTGTGGTTTCAGCAGGATGGTGCGTCACCCCATTTCCACAATGAGGTTACAACATTCCTGAATGATCCTGATCGTTGCAGCGGGCGTTGGGGGCCCATTCCTTGGCCGATGTACCCCCCCCTTGACTTGTTCCTCTAGGGCTATGTCAAAAATGAAGTTTTTGTTTCACCAATGGCAACAACTTTGGAACATTTGAAGGAAAGGATAGTGAGGATGTTAGGAAAGTTCACTATGATATACTACAAAATGTATGGAGGGAAACAGAATACCGCTTTAATGTCCGCAGAGCCACAAAAAGGAGCTCATATTGAACTTCAATAGCTTGTAAATAAAACTTTTTGAGTTCTTCTTCATTTATATATTTTGCTTTTCGTTGTAGCTTTGTTAGTTTTTTCATAATAAATGTTTAAAATCGGGAAGATCGTTCGTAATCACCCGGTACCTATATATGGGATGGTAGTCAAAGTTCATTTCATATCGGACTGATGTCATTCTCTCGACGTGGCGTTCAATCGACAAATTATTGTAGGTTAGATTAAGTTTTTAGCATAAGTTAGGTTAAGCTACTTTTTTCAGAGTATTGATAGAATGTCTCATATACCATTTTTATATCTATACCAGTAGTTATTTACATTTTTATTTATATACCTCTCCTTATACCGTAAAACGGGGTGACTTCGGACACTGGGTAACTTCGGACAAAATCTGAGAAAAAGTTTTACTGTTAAATCGCTCGTAAATGACATAATGAGAATAAGAAATACCAGGGGAATGTTCTGATACAAAGAGAGTTTGGTTTACTTATTTCATTTAGGAGTTATTTAATAGTAAAACCTTTTAATCTGATTTTGTCCGAAGTCACCCCGTGTCCGAAGTCACCCCGGTTTATGATACGTACTAAAATTACCATACTTATTCTCATATACTTAACATGCATCAATTTAAAATAAAATAATGAAAATATTAGTAATACACACACTTTTGTTATTTGAATCATTCTCATTATCTAATTAACTAACGACCATTTGAGAAGTAAAACGGAAGGTGTAATACCATGCAGAAAAAACTCCAGTTTTAGGCTCTTTTATTTTTAGGTTATTTGCAAAGAAGAATACTTGTCGTTCGTTGATTAGTAGCATGCATGCAAAAAATGTAGAGGGGTGGGGAGTGCCGGTGAGGGGAAAAGAGAGAAAAGGGGTGAGAGAAAACTAGCGGAAAATGGAAAAATAAATCTCTCAAAAGGGGAAGGGAGGGGAAACGAAGGGGGAAATGGGAGAAAAGCAAAATTTTTCTCGCCAAAGGGGGTAAAGAATGAAAGGAGGTAAGGCGATAAGATTAGGGGGAGCGGGGGTAAATGCGGAATGCAAAAAGTGCGAGGGGTGTCTAACCTAGCCTAACATGACTATGTGCGATGGAGAGCGCAAGGGTATTTCCCTTACATTTTCTTCACTCACGACACTTTAAACTTCATCGGACTACTACTCTCTAAACATTATTCTAACACGACAGTATGAGTGTGAGTGAACGAGCTGACTTTGATCGTTATTACAACAGTTTCAGTGAAAATAATCCGTACAATATAGAGGCCAAATGCGAACGTTATTATGTGAATGATGTACGTGTGCTTAGAGTTTGCTTTCAAAGCTTTAGAAATATGTACAGTACCCAATTCAATTGTGATCCGCTACAGGCTGCAACCACGATTGCTTCTTTGTGCTTCACTGTATTCCAAAACAATTTCATGCCAAAGGACTCACTTGCTATCATTCCACGAAACAATTGGCGCAGTTACGAATATAAAGCCCTTTACTGGCTCACACACTTACAATAGCAAACAGGTGTGCACATAAAACACGCGCGCAACATGGCCGTACTTTTTGGGATGACGGATTGAGTGAGATCCCAGCACCGGTGAGAAGACAGTCTACTCCTTCCACGGCTGTCTTTGGCACGGATGCCGACGTTCTGAGTGTGGTATCACAGGTAATTTACATAGCAGATCCCCCGCCGATAGTCGTACTCGCCATCAATTTATAAGTTCTCAGTTCACTCACAAGGTATTATGGGAACACGAGTATGATCAGCGGATAGAAACTGACGATCAATACCGTGACGAGATAATGGCTATGAAACGTTCAATGGTGGTGAATCCTTTCAAGTATGGTGACAGTTTGTTTGAAGGGCGTAGAAACCCATTCAAATTATACTTTCTACCTACGGAGGGGATAAAGATTCACTACTTCGATTTCTGCTCGTTATACCCGTACGTTATGAAGAATAACCCGTACCCCGTAGGTGCCCCTGAAAAACTCTTGGGACTTGCCATACCAACCATCGAAGATTTCTCAAACAATTTAAACGAGAACGATTTTGGTCTATCATTCGTGATTTATGGATGGCCATCTTACCCGTTGTTATATATCACAAGCTTATGTCTCTCCTGTGCGTGAAGTGTGCGGAAGAGAACAATTGGGAGTGTAATCACATAATCAACCAGAGGAAGATTCGAAGCGTTTTCACAAGTCCTGAGATGGATCTAGCCTTTCGTCACGGTAACAGAATATTAAAGATTTATTCAGTGTGGGGGTTCCAGAAACTCGATAACCTCTTCACACCTTACATGAACACCTTCCTGAAAGATAAAGTTGAAGCGTCAGGGTATCCACGAGGTGTTCAAACCGAGGATGAATAAACGGCTTATATTTAACGTCACCGTGACTGTGATGGGATACAACTTGAGCGGGAGCATATTGCGCGAAACCCTGGCAAGCTCTTAAGTACAAAGCTTTGTTTGAACAGGCATTGGGGTAAGTTTGCAAAGAACACTGACAAGGGGAACGTGCACTTAGCTCATAGTTTCGACGAGGTATGGGACTACGCTAAAACTGACGGCAAAGAGGTTCTTGAAAATGTACACGTAGATAATACGTATATAATACGTTACAATAGAACCGTGTTGGCTACAGACATATCCCGCGTCACAAACATCCCTGTGGCTAGTTTTACGACGGCTTACGGACACATCAAGCTTTTGGGGGTTAATGCATTCTCTTGGACGACGGGCCCTGCATACCGATAACGATAGTGTGGTGTTTACGCCTTCCGGCGAAGGACGGTGACTATATGTCTCCTATAGGTGAGTTCTTCGGTGAACTCACTGACGAGATCAAGGACGAGTATGGGGACAAACAGTAAAAAAAATTTTAATAACAGGCTAGTACCTACCCGTTACCGTTTCATCCTCGATAGACTATTTGAACTAGCCGCCTTCTTCATTTTGAAACCATTATTAAATGCATACGTAGATTATATGCGTTATTTTGACACCGTACTCGAGCATGCCTACACTGTATTAATTGGTGACTTTATGAAGTGTATATATGAAGAGGGTGAGAACGGCTTAGAGACTAGAGAATATTTAGAAGACATTTCCCCTGAGAAGTACCAGTCGCTTTGGGACGCTGCTCGAGAGCGTTATAAATCCTCCCTCGCCTTCACCTTTTATCCAGTGGAGCTATTTCTTTATATACACTCCACCTGTCGTTACAATTTAGAGGATTTCCTTATTCATCGATATGAACTCTGAACAGTTTTCAATTGAAAAACAGATGCAAAGAGAATAAGCGTTCGCTTAGAGCGATTTGTAAATACTTTGACTTTTCATGATAATATTGTAATATCCGACCGTGTACACGAGTATGCCTTTGAATCTATATGTTCAAAGGTTAAGAATTATGAAAATGTTACATCCAAGTGTAAATTTGGAACAAAACTAATCCTAAATGACATTAAATCCTCATATATTAACGGTGCATTATTTCTAAAACGAATAAGATGTATTATACAAAGGAATGAGGATGTAACTATTTCCACCGTTATTTGCGCGTTAGTAATAAAATTAATCTTGCCATGTTTATAAATATTGTATGTATAGGGTGGGGCACGGGAACCAAGTGTTTTTGGAATAATCAGGAAAATGATATTTATTTTTGTAAAGAAAATATATTGGTAGAACAACATTCGTAAGAACATAGCATTTCATGTCATAATAATCATGTACCGAAAATTATATCTGGCATATGATGTCCTTGGCCGTCGACGCATTGTTGAAGGCGTTTACGAAAATTGGCCTCCACTCTTCCCAGCAGGTCTCTGTTGATTTGGATGATTTGTTGACGGATCGCTTCCTTCAATGCATCTAATGTACGGGGCTTGTCCTCGTAGACACGTGACTTGAGGTACCCCCATAGAAAGAAGTCACATGTGGACAAGTCAGGGGACCGAGGGGGCCATGCAATGTCACCAAATCTCGAAATGAGATGGTTGGGAAACAGGGGGCGAAGACAGCCATTGACGCTCTGGCGGTGTGTGGCGTGGCCCCATCTTGCTGAAACCACAAATGTCGACGAGCAATACGCCTTCTTCGTAACTCAGGGATGAAAAAGGTGTTCACCATCTCAATGTAACGCCCAGATGTTATGGTAACGGTAACCCCATTTTGTTCGAAGAAATAGGGACCGATGACGCCAAACTTTCCCACCGCGCACCAAACTGTAACCTTAGGGCTATGCAGCGGTTTTGTTTTCATTATTGAGCCTCCTGTTCGAAGATTGTTAACCCAACGTAAGATTGTGTCACGAGCGGGAACAGAGTCATTTCGATGAATGTTGAATCTGCGGCGAAACGCACGCTGAACTGCTGTCACTGACTCGCCACTCCTAACAAAATGATCATACGCGAACATGCGGTGTTCTAACGTCCACTGCTCCATGATGGCACCTGAAAGATAAAGGTGAGTGTTAGTTAAAGTTAAATGCTATGAACCCAGGAATGGAATACTACCTACCGCACGCCCCTCCCATTCCTAATGGCCGATTACTAGCTATTCAAAAAACACTTGATTCCCGTGCCCCACCCTGTATATGTGATGCATTATTATTTCTAAAAAGAATTGTATGTATTAACTATTTTAACCATTATTTTTAAAATTACTATATTAATAAAAAAATAATCTCTTGCCACGTTAATAAATATTTTATTGTATGTGTATGTGGTGTATTATTATTTCTAAAAAAGATGTATATATTAACTATTTTCACCATTATTTGTAAGTTTACTCTATTAATAAAAAAATAATCTCATGACGTTAATAATTTTAGTTTCAGATGTATTTCTATTCTCACTCATTATATATATATAATATATATATATATATATTATATATATATATATATATATAATATATATATATATATATATATATACACTATATGATCAAAAGTATTCGGACACCGCATGGTTTTTGAAAAATGGTTTTATTATGGCATTTAGTAACCAGTAGGTCCACCCTTTGCTTTTATTACAGCGTCAACACGTCGAGGCATACTTTCCACCAGTTTTCGGTAAGTCTGTGCAGGAATGGCTCGCCATTCCTCTTGCAGAGCTGATGCAAGAGATGCAAGTGAAGGGCGTGGTGTGCGGTTTCGTATCCGTCGCTCCAGTTCGTCCCACATGTGCTCGATTGGGTTGAGATCGGGGCTCTGAGCAGGCCAGTCTAACAAATCCACCCTATTTTCACGAAACCAGTCCTGCACACGCCTTGCAGTATGGCAGGGAGCTCGATCCTGTTGAAACAAACAATGGCCATCTCCGTAGTATTGCCACAGTGTAGGGAGGGCCGAATTGTGCAGAACGTCGAGATAAACGTCAGCGTTCATGGTAGTGGGTATAACAACCAACGGGCCGAGCCCTAGCCAGGAAAAACAACCCCATACCATGATGGACCCTCCACCGAACTTCACCGTTGGACGTACACAGTCAGGAAGAAGCCGTTCTCCAGGCTGTCGCCACACCCAAACACGCCCATCAGACTGGAAGAGTGAATACCGCGACTCGTCGCTCCAAAGAACAGTTTTCCAGTCCTCCACGGTCCAGGAACGACGGGAGACACACCAGGCCAAACGACGCGTGGCATTAACTTTTGTAATCAGTGGCTTGTGTACAGCTGCTCTACCATAATAACCGAGTCTGTGCATCTCTCTGCGGATAGTTACAGTACTAACGGAGGTACCGGATGCTCTTCCTACCTCCTCAGCGATGGAAGCGGCAGAGGACGTGCGGGACTTCTTGACATGTCGTACCAGACTTCTTCTATCACGTTCCGTCAGTTTGCGTGGTCGTCCGGAACGTTTTTTCGCGTTAGTTGCATCGTCGTGCTTCCATCTCATGAAAACATCCGCTACAGTCGACTTTGGTATATCCTGTTTGGCTGCAATGTTTCGTATAGAAACGTTACTTAAATAACATCCGATGACGAGTCCACGTTGGAACTCGGAGAGTTCACGTCCGCGCGGCATGGCTTCACAACAGTTACTGATAACTTAACAGAACACCTCAGCATTATAGTTTCGCCACGCTTTTTCCCAGCATACCTTTCGGCGAAGGTGATATTTGCAGAAATGCGGATTTTCCGGGGTGTCCGAATACTTTTGATCATAGTATATATATATATATATTGCACACACATACACACACACACACAGGGCCGGATTAAGGCTGTGAGGGGCCTAAGGCTAATAAGAGGGAAGGGCCTATTATGTACTATCTATTGCATATAACGCATAAAATATTCAAACAAATAGAAATGTATATTTATCCAAATCTAACAACCAACAAAAATCAAAGCAATGTACATTAAAAATAAAAAACAACAGAAAAAACAACATAGAATTCAACTAGAGAATGATCTCTTCCTTCCTGGCTTTAAACTGTGATATAAAACAAAACATCCCCCTTCTTCGACATGCTGAATGATCATAACACTACGCCCAAATTCCCAACGTTTGAAAAACAATTTCGGAAACAGATTAACCCTTTGAAGCCAATCATACAAAAATGGATGAAAATCATACATACATATCGACAATAATACACCATCAGATATAATGAAATATCTAAAAAATTTAACTAAAACTAAAAAAACTTATTTTCCACCTCTGAAAATATAACTATGCAGTTATATATATATATATATATATATATGATATTACTTAACCAACCTTGTGACAAAGATTTACGGTTTATTATATAAAAATTAGGGCCCAAAATTGAGGGCTTAAAAAATATGAGGGCCTGCACACACACACACACACACACACACACACACACACACACACACACACACACACGTACGCACTTTAAATACGTTTCCAAGGCCTTTCGTGTTTTCAACAGTATACCTCGTCAGCGAATGAAGTGAATAATAATTTAATTAATAAGTTTGATGGCCAACAAGGATAGAATGTGAACGCTATCGCGGAGAGAATTTATTACATTATATTTTAATGATTCATTTTTGTGTATTGACCCCGTATCAGGGCAGAGAGTATATTTACACAACCGTGGAGAGAGATAAAACGAAGAATGCCGACGTGGGTTAGTCTCCGCCCACAGAATGCATTCCGACGAGAGGGTGCGGGGTAAAAACAATAAGTTGTGTATATATATATATATATATATATATATATATATATATATGCAAAAAAAAAAAATTTAAGTTTAGTTTAGGTTAGGTTACTCTGTGTTTAGAGCAAATTGGGTTTTGGAACATCTTTATATTACCTCCACCGCCTTTGAAATAAAAATGTTGCTCTTTCCCTTGAACCCCCGTCTTTCCCCCCCCTCAAACCCCCTTTCCCCCCCTCACTGGGACTGGCACCCCCACCCTCTACATTTTTGCATGCATACTACTACAATATACATTGATATCTACAACTATACCTTCATTTGTCGCTATACTATTTCTGTACTTATATGTGGATATATGGATATGGCATTCTTCATATATAAAAATTATTTTTACCTGAAAGGCTTGTCTAAATACGGCAAAGTTAAAAAAACACCGACTGTACATGCATAAGTGGTAGACATACCTGCAAAGTAAAGAAAAATCGGACGTTACTCAAAATGAAATAATCACTTCTTATCTAAATTAAAGGGATTTAATCTCAATACTAATACGCCAAAAATCCTGGTTACCCTGTTTTCATTTCCACTCAAAATGTTCATTCTGACGAAGGTCAAACTTTTCGAACGCACCTTGGACTTACAGCTTAACGTGAAATTGGAATCATGGCCCACCAAGGAATTCTGAAATCACAAAGTTTTCGTCCGTACTCCGACCCTATGACTTCGCGATTAATTTACCAAACCTTAACTAACCTAACCTAGCGTAACCTAACCTAATCAGAATCATATCTTTTCTCCGACAATAAAACTTTTTCTAGTTTTTTACATAGAATTTTTAATGCTCCGAGATACCGAAGGTGTTACCTTACAAAAGAATTACTCCACTACACCCGTTAATCATCACACACTCAACCTCATATATGCCCAGTTACCTACGCGCGCGCGCACACACACACACACACACACACACGACAGCGTTCATGCAAATGAAATCTGATTGCAGAAAAGCGTTGGAAAAAATTAAATCTTCGAAAGAGTTCCAAAATTGCGATTAAATAAACCTTTTCCTTCGAAACTTGAATTCATAAATTTTTTTTAAAAAGGACGAAAAAAAAAATTAACTTTTAAAAAAATAATTTCCCCTTCTTTCCCCTCACCCGCCCTTCCCCAACTGCAGAGAAAAAAAAAAGAAGATTCGTAGAGCCGGAATTCAAAACTCGGGTTAAAATCTGTCAAATTAGAATATGGAGTTTTAAATTACTCCAAATAAAAGCGAGAGGAAAAGTTCTGCTCCGTGTATATATATATATATATATATATATATATATATATATTTATATACAATTCCTGTATTAATTAAGTTTCTAATGATTCAGACCGTCGTGGAATACTGTCACAAATGTAATGAATAATACCTGCAGCATACAAAACTATTTTACTGAATGGAACTCGAAAGAATGTCATTGGTTTGTCCTAAATAACTGGATTTGGCTCTAATTAAGAAGAAATGTGTCAAACAGCATATATATATATATATACAGTATATGGGATGAATTTCACAATTAAACACGTGAAATAAATGAATGACGCAAACCCACAAGGAAAAAGAAAAATTATTCCAAGCTCTTTCGTGTATTCAGCAGTACACCTCGTCAGGGAATTTTCGTCATCTCACCTTCTCCCTTCATTTCCTGACGAGGTGCACTGCTAAATACACGAAAAGCCTTGGAATCATTTTTATTTTTCCTTGTGGGTTTGCATCATATATTATATATATATATATGGGATTGAACTCAGAATGTTCCCCTGAGGTTTTTTCATGATACACACACAGACCGTGCGTGGAACAAGGAACTCTTCTGGGAAAATTAAATCCACTATAGTCCGAATAAGTAACGGTAAATGACAAACACTATACTGTAGTTTCTTCTTTTTCATGATGTTAGCCATCATGAAACAGACATGTTATGTGCCTCGAAAAGTGGACGCTAAATTTTGCCAGCTGAGGCTTCAATTTTGTTTTTTGGCCAAAAATACAATAGTTACCCCTTTTTCTTTGATGTGTTCAATCCGACGTGAATGCAACGAGTCTTTTGCTTACATTGAGGTTCTGAATATAGTAGGCTAGGTGTAGCTGTAAACCCTAGATCCTGTCCCAAGGCTCGATCCTATCTGCTTTGCGGATAACTGGTGAGGGAAGCTATATTTTTGGGACCTCTTTGCGAGTGACCCGTTGCTCATGTTGGCTAACATCATAAAAAAGAAAAAACTATAGTGTTTGTCATTTACCGTTATTTATTCGGACTATAGTGGATTTAATTTTCCCAGAAGAGTTCCTCGTTCCATGCACGGTCTGTGTGTTTCATAAAAAACCTCAGGGGTCCATTCTGAGTTCAATACCATATATACAGTATATATATATATATATATATTATTTTTTTTTTTAATTGGGGTTGTTTAACCTCCTTCGCAACATCTAAGGTCATATGACGGAGGGGACCTACAGCTTTACGTGGGATCCGAACCACGGGTCGCTACATAATCTGGGTGCAGAGGACGGTCTCCCATCCAACTACTACCCAGACCCAATGTCGCTTAACTTCGCTGGTCTCCGAGAAGCAGTGTTACGACATCGGCCACGACGTAGCCCATATATATATATATATATATATATATATATATATAGACTATATATTATATATATATCAACTCTCTCCTGCATCAAATTCCCCTCAATGAGGCGGGATGCTCCAAAAGGGTCAAACGCATATCGATCTTGAAACATTGTTCAAAACTAACAGCCTGTATATTTTATATACATATATAGACTATATATCTTGGTTAACCTTGGTTTTCCTTCCGCCCGAATTGTTCATTCTGACTAAGGTCAAGCTTGTTGCTCCACCTCAGACCTACAGCTTAACGTGGAATCCGAAGCACAACCCAACACGGGTGGTCCGAAATTACAAAGTCCTCTCCCAGCTCGATCTCACGATTAGCAGCCCAGCGTCTTAACCACTAGGCTACCCAGGGTACCCATTTACCTACCAACCAATTTTTATTGTATGAAAAGCTGAACAGCTGGGTTTGCCGACTGCCGTCACTGGGTATCGAACCCGGTGCCGGTGGATTCGTAGTTAGCGATGGTAACCACTACACCATCAAGGCGCATAACTGCATATATTTTACTTTGGTTATTAATGCATCGATTAATTAAAATATATACACTATATATATATATATATATATATATATATTTATATATATATATATATATATATATATAGTATATGAAATACTATACTTGTGAGATAATATTGCTGAAAATAATGAAATATGCAAACAAAGGTCTTACTTAGTGAGCATATTTAGAGTTGAGAACTCATGAATCAGCTCTGAGTTCATCTGTATTCCTGAAGAGAAGAAACTTTTAACTCTTCATCAATTTTTTTTTTTCACCGGTCACTGAAGTATACCATAATTTTTCACTGAAATGATTCAATGATCAAATTATGGTGAGCAAATTCTTTTTTGAAATTCCCCGTATATGGTAGAACACTTGCATTTTGTGTAAGAAAATACTTGAATAAGAGTCGTTTGACAAATTGGTTATGTCCAATGCCCTCGGATACACTACTGTATATGCAGTGATTATACAGGGGCAGAGTCGCTTCTATACCCATTCAGTATTACGAGAGTCAGTTCCGTATTTTATAAAGATGTCTCGCGTCCCTCGTACCTGGATGAGACATCATTTGTCTCGTAATTCAAGAATGTTCTTTATATATCAACCGTACGGTGATTAATTTAAAGTGACTGATTTTCTTCTTCGGTTGAAGACCGAACTGTAAAAATAGAATGCACTTGCGTTGTCAATGTTACAGTTTACTCTAAATGTATTGTCGCGAAGCGTTCGTTGTGTCCTTTACATATACGTACGTACATGGAGTCATTCATGAGAGTGAAGATCTATTTTTAGATCAGTCATTTATTCATTAACCATTTTTCAGGGGTCTATTATTAATTTGACTGGTGAATAATTCAACAAGATTCATCGTCTGGGACTTACAAACTTTACTGAATGTCATTTACTCAATCTTTAAAGAAATAGTTAGAGAGAAGACACGCGAGAATATTAGCGCTCAAAGTTACGACGGAAACGTTGAAACGTAACTGAAAAAAAAAAAAAAAATCCTTAATCAAGGCGATCCAGATGTGACCTGCTGTTATTCATTTTGCATTCATTATCAAAATTACTCCTGAAGAAGATGAAGTTCAGTATAGGTAAACTCTCATACAGTTTACAATACTCTGATGTCGGGGAAATATAGGCCTATTTGTCTAAATTTTGAGTTTTGCTATATTAAATTCATATACAGTAATGTTTTCCAACGGGGTACCACGAAATTTCATGAAAATGACAAAAATAAGTAATTG
Source organism: Bathynomus jamesi (assembly GCA_023014485.1). NCBI lineage: Eukaryota > Metazoa > Arthropoda > Malacostraca > Isopoda > Cirolanidae > Bathynomus > Bathynomus jamesi. The sequence continues at coordinate 907,295 of JAJOZX010001037.1, read as the reverse complement.
AAACTTCAAAAGTTACTGAAGATATGAAAATTTCAAACAAAACATTCACGATTTATTACGTCCAATACATACGGGGTGTAACAAAAGTCTTTCGCATAAGATATTTATTTCATTGAATTAAATGTCCGAATTACATACCAGAAATTTGTTTGTACCTAACGAAAGTCCGCATCCATATTCCACCATAAGATATTTACTTTACTGAAGTCAGGAGGAATGCTTCAAAATTAGTGAGAATATATCTTCCAATGTTGGATCTAGAATACTTACCAGAATTCACACACGCAAACATCTGTCTGGTAAGCAATTTGAACTCTTAATTCAATGACGTAAACATCCTATCGATACGGATTTACATATATTATGCACAAACAAATGTCTGGTATTTCGAACATTTAATTTAGTAAAGTAAATATCTTATGAGTAAGGACTTTTGTTACACCCTTTATATACGGAAACTGTATAGGCTCAGTTTGAAGTTATGTGGTATCGTGGGGCACAAATGGATGTTGACAGAAGACGAAAATCCTCCGGGGGTGCTGTAGCGAAAGAAGAACAGATGGTATTGGGGTGCTTGAGGCAGAAAAAGTTGGGGACCACTGACATAGGCGTTTCTAAATAAGCTAGACTTAAACCCTGAAATCCCATGGCTCTAGCCTCACTACTCGAGTAGATTTACAATTTTATCTTTAAAGTTATTAATGATAATTGAGACAAGGATCAATCCATCTCCAATTAATATTTAACACTCTTTATACCAAAGATTTCTCATAGCATTTAAGTATTATTAATTAAATTATATATTAAAAAATGGCTCTCACACATTTCATTCATACACTTCAAGAAAATATTCGCCCAGAATTCGGATCACCGCTAAAATTTTCCATTATTTTAATTATCAGACACTGCTTGCAGAAGAATTAGCTGATAACGACTTAATTTCGCATAATAAATCGATGTATTCATCCAAATTGTTTGGCATTATTGTGCAGCAGGTATGATACAAAAGTCTTTTATATGTAGGATCACTTCCTAGAAATCTTATGACACTGCGCTACTCGGAAGTGATTATATATATATATATATATATATCAGGGTTAGGTCAATTAAGTTAGTTAACTTAACTTTTTTGCCGATTAACCGATTAAGTTAATTAATTTAACTAGTTAAATTGGGTCACTTGAAGATCAGGGCCGCCATGTATTTTTGTTTTTTGCTTTAGAGTACCAAATATAATAATAAATTAAATTGAATGCCCGGTTAGGTCAATTGTACGCCCTTGACGATTGGTTAGGTTAAGTCGTGGTATTTTCGTTAGTTTTAACGAAGATATCATTTGGTAATTGGGGCTGGGGGCCCTGATCTTCAGGTGATCCGTTAAATTTTTAACCAAGTTTAACTTAACTGAAATATCTCCAAATCAATTGGTTAACTTCAATTAATTTTTCTATAAAATGCTGTTTTTAATCTTTCTGAGTGAAATGTAATAGACTAAGAGATGAAAGGTTTGAGAACCTCATCATCCGTAAAGTTAACAAGTATGTTTAATTTGTAAGTGAAGTATATATTTCATGTGTCTAATTTGACTATCGTTGGTAAGGAATCTGTATTATGTTCAGTGTCACAATTAGTGTACAATATAAAACATAACAGTTTAGAAAACAATTTGTTATTAAATTCATTTTGCCTTCATTTTTACGATGGAAAACTATTATAGGCCTAAAAGTTGAGACTCGTTGAGAAAAGTTGAGTTGAGACCATAAATAAATTGAATTTATTTATAAAAAACAGAAAAATAATAAAAACTTATAGAAAAAATTATCCTTATGTTTTGCCCTATATAATATGCAAAAAAATACATATAATTTATCAGACATTGACAACCGCACATACAAGGTGATCCCACATAATTACAGGTTTATCATTACCGTCATTAGTTATAATATAATGATGAGTCTACAGACTACTTCCAAGAAAGGAAAAGTTAATTGATTGACTTAATTGGTTAACTTTCAAAATTAACTTAAGTAGTTAATTTTTTTAATTTGCATTAATTTAACCTTAATTGGTAAGAATCTGAAATTAACTTAACTAGTTAATTTTGGAAGTTAATCGATTCAACCCTGATATATACAGGGTGATTCAAAAGTCAGGTTACATAGGGAAATACTGTATTATGTAATGATACAGGGGAATAGTCACATCACATGTTCGATATGGCCACCGTTAACGGCAATGCACTTGTGCAGCCAGCTAGGAATATCACATCAATGCGCTCCTCCTTCGATAACATCTCATAACTCATTTACCTGCAAAGAAACAGAAAAGCCCTATGTAACCTGACTTTTGAATCCCCCTGTACACACACACACACCACATATATATATATATATATATATATATATATATATATATATATATATGACACTACTAGATGCTATATATATTAGCCTTGAGACAAAGCTTATTTAAAATCTGCTTCTATAGTAGTTCATTGCCCGTTCGGTGTCCCACTTTTAAACAGACGGTTGGTTGTTACAATTTCTCCAGAAGCATTTTCATCGCAAAACTCCGAGAATGAATGTTCATTATTTCTTTGGAAGAAGAGATCATTCGTATTTGGTAGATAAATTTAAGGGGAAATATTAGAGGAACTCGAAAGGAAATTTGAATGTTGAATGGTGAGGAGACTCCCAATCCAAGGAAGAAATGTACATTTTGTATAGTCTCTCAATTTGTTCCTTCAATACTGTCATTTAAGTAGTGTTTGTATTATTTTCGCCTAAATGTACGCTTAGCAGTCACCTAAAGTACATTTACTGTATTTCCAATAGTGTGTATATATATATATATATATATATATAAACCAGTTACCAAAGGCATCAGAAACACCACCGATGTCAAAGTTGAAGCATTAAAAAGAAGACTAGACGCCTGGGGACAGCAACTCTATCCTGCATCAAGTCAGGTCTAAAGGTGGGGCCACCGGCCTGACCTTCGTGTGAAGAGAGACGGACGCACGGAACATCTGCAAAGTTGCAAGGCTGCAAGATATATATATATATAATATATATATATATATATATATATATACAGAGAGAGAGAGAGAGAGAGAAATAATGGAAATGAAATAGGTGTACAATTTCGGAAAAAACTTCGCCTATAGGAACATAATATTTCTAAAATGTCTAAAAAATTACTAATTGGTTTACTATTTTGGTTCTTAAATATATATTTTTAAAATTTTTCATTATATTAATAAAAATTTTAAAAATCCAATCTTTCTTCATTAATAATTTTTATGCTTTTTAGAAATTTTATTTTTGAAAGCGCCTTTTCCCCCCGAAATGTACTACTTTAGATACCGAGAGTACATTGAGACAGAAATTAATGTATGCATTTTTTGAAAGTAGTGAAGCAGCAAATTTAAGGTGTATACAGGGTGTCCCATAAGTCCGGTCTCATAGGAAAATTTATTTTAAATTAAATTTACAAAAGTAGTACATTAAAACTGAAACAAATGTTCAAATTGATGTCTTGTTTTAGGACCTTTTTTGGTTGCAGGTAGAATAACACCCAATGGCTAATATGAAAGCGAGTTACACTGATGAGGAAAAGGCCTTCGGAGGCCTTTTCCTCACCAGTGTAACTCACTTTTATATTAGCTCACTTCCGTGTTATTCTACCTAGAAAAAAAAAAAAAAAGTCTCAAAACAAGACCAATTTGAACAACTGTTTTAGTTGTAGTGTACTACTTTTGTAAATTTAATTTAAAATAAATTTTCCTATGAGACCGGACTTACGGTACACCCTGTATATGTAAATCCTATTGCATGCCTTTGACAACTTACAGATGTGGCGGCCGAAAGAGTTGAAACGCCTTAAGAGTGTAATAATTTTTTTCTGTGCTTTGATTCACGTCACTGTCAGAGTTTAAAATCATGTTAAATTTATATGTAAAAATCTTCTGCTTTTTTATTTCCCGCATCGGCTTTTAAGAAGGCATCAGGAAAACTAATTATGACATATAGAGCTTTGGCCAAAAGAGTTGCATCATATTTTAAGTTTGGTTGATGAAGTCACGTTAAACCCGCGCATCCTGCTTTTGAGTGACGATGTGCTATTGATGTAAATACATTTTATATCACTTTGAAGTTTAAATAGTTTTAGCGAGAAACCCCCCCACCCCACCCCACCCAAATAAATTGAAAAAGTTTGACATACTAAAACTAATAATATAACAAATAATAATAATTATACCAAATCTTTCTGAGGAAGTTCACAAATGTTGAAAAGTGTTACTAAATTCATTATCAATACTCAAAATATATCAGTGATGTTAAAGGTAATTTCTGTTAATACTTCTCTCATTCCAAAATATATTTTAAGGTTTTTCACCTCTTTTGGTCATAGCTAGTATATCTTCCTCTAGATCCAGTGTTTTGGTCATAGCTAGTATATCTTCCTCTAGATCCAGTGGTTCTTAACCTATTTAGGCCGCAACCCAAATTCTGATCGCGGGGGAGGCTAGCTCGGCGATCCATACCTTCAAACGGTTCACTCGTAATAGCTAATAAACTAAATAATTAATGGTAAAATGATTAAGGATAACATAAATAAATGATAAATTACAATTTAATGACCCAATCAAAGTGGCTTGGCGAACCGGGGGTTAAAAAAACCACTACTCTAGACTTTGTTTTCATTTACACAATATATCGTATACGCTCTTACCAAACAATTTCCTCGAACTGGTTCTCACAACAGCCTCAATTCGGGAAAAGACATATAATAAACACTTAAAGAGCAAAACTTATAAAACAATTTTTTTTTTTTTAAGTATTTCAAGTTAAAATTAAAATGGAGTGAAAGCCGCTATTGAGAAGGAATCCTCCGAAGGTGAGATTATATATAGGAAGCTTTCTTGCCACGAATTCAGTTTCAGTCTCTCTTTCACTCATTATAATTAGGATGAAAGGAGTCGAATAAAGTGAATTTCACTCAATTTTAAGAGTGCAGTTCCATTGACGAGAAGGAACACACACACACACACACACACAAATATATATATATATAATATCATCTTACCTCGGCTCTTTGACTCTGCAATAGCATTTACATACAGCATATTAATTAATATCATTATACAAAGTAGGCATCATGCAAAATCCTTCTAGATACAACGTATGCATAAATAGCTTCACATAATCCTTGCAAATACAACATTATTTATAGCGAAATGCATGCCACTGAATATATTATTATTATTATTATATACTATATACAGCATATAAAATTCTTTTGGCCATAATTCTATTATCTTCCTTTAGATTTTGGTTTTCATTTACAGAATATACTGTATACAATCCTATATAACAATATATATAACATATATATATATACATATATATATATATATATAGAGTTATTTGTACCCAAATCACAAAGGATATATTTTAAACCCTTCCTTTCTGAGACAACGCTCTTTTCTTCAAATGAGTAACAAGCAAACAGATCGCGTCTGAACTCAATGGAAGGGCGGAAACAGACCTCCAACTGAATAACAAGAACAAGAACAAAAACAACAAAAATACACCCTTACAAGCGTAATAACAATTACTAACGAGGAAATAACACAGAGCTAAAGAAAGTGTCTAACTGAGCTCTTATTGAGACATGTCGAGGAAATGCATCCGAAAATATCACATCCAAAACTCGGACGGACGAAACGTTGAGAGATAATAAACACTTTGAAGACGACGTTAGGATATATAAGAGGGCGGGAGGGGGGGGAAAAAAAAGAGGCGTTTTTCCCCTTTAGTCCTCTAATGCGTTTCAGATTGAAGGAGATGAGAGACATGAAAAGGGGAAATGAAACGATGGGACTGAACAGAGGAATTAGGAATGTCAAAACAAAAGGAAATGAAGGTCGTTTTTGCAGGAGGATGTCACCAGAAATACAAGTTCATGCGACGATTAACGCGTAAATAGACGCTAGGTGACGTCAAAGGCATCTCTGACGTTAGAGTATATGGCGCTCACAGTCGAGATAATTGAATAATCTTTTTAAGAATAAACAGGCAGGGACATTCGTTCGAATACGTCAATAACGGACATGACTTTTTGAAACTTACAGAAGGTCGTTTTAAAATATCTTTAATATACAGTATATATATCTTACACCAATATACAGACGATAATGACTACATATATAGATAGACAAATAGATACAGAACGTGTATACAGCTATACACTGAAAGTATGTAAGGTATCAATTTGACGCGTATCGACTCGACTGAGTATGAAACCGAGTGAAGGTGAATTCTCGACGGGGTTGAATGAGGCTCGAATCACGTTGTGAAAGAAGCGAAAAAGAATGTGTTGCCGTGAATGAAGAAGCGAATTGGTCGTACCTGAATGGAGGGAATCATGAATGGAGGGACAAGACGTTCGTTCACTCCGCATTCGTCTCTCGCGTACAAGGAATCACTTGTTACGGGACGCCAAAACAAAATCATAAATCCTCCTCCAAGAGATTAAGAAATTCAGTGCGCGCACGCGTACACACACACACACACACACACCACACACACACACACACACACGTGTTACCTCTCTTTCTCTACTTCTCTCTACCCCTCTCTGTATATTTATCTATCTATCACTATCTCCTTCCTTTTCCTCCATTTTGAAACTATGTGTGGGTGTACATGATCTATTCGTCTGTGTTGCCACCGATACGCAGTTATAAACTAGTACATTACACACACACACACACAGACATATATATATATATATATATATATATATATATTATATATTAGCAGAACTGCAAAATGACAACTAAAAAATTTTACGCTTCAAAAATCCTGAATAATCCTCAAAATTTTCGAAAGAATATCGAAAATCGTAGAAAATTCATTAAAAAACACGACCCACAAAACATACTTCAGATTGGAAACAAGAACTATGAAAAAAAGAGCAGTCGATGGTGCCATATCCAGTGAGGAAACTGAGAGAAAATGAAAAAAATGCGAGAAAATGGGTGAAACAAGGAAAAAAAAAATATATATATATATATAACCTTTGGTTAACTTCCGCCCGAATTGTTCCTTCTGACGAAGGTCAAGTTTTTCACTCCACCTTAGACCTACAGTTTAACGTGGAATCCGAACCACGCCCCACCAGTAGCACAGCGTCTTAACCACTAGGCCACCCAGGGTACCCGTTTATCTACCAACCACTTTCTTTATTGTGTGGAAGGATGAACAGCTGGGTTTTGCTGCGCGCCGGCTGCCGTCACCAGGTCTCGATCCCGGGGCCGATGGATTCGTAGTCAGCGACGCTAACCACTACACCACCGAGGCGCATATATATATATATATATATATATATATATATATATATATACTTGCGAAAAGAAAAAATTAAGAAATAATAATGCTAATAATAAATTATTATTATTATTAATTACACAGGCCTGCGAATGAGAACTTTGTAAGAGTTGTTTTCTTACTAATAACTGATTTTATATACACTAGTGTAGAAAACCGGTTTGTAAAATTCCCCTAAAAATCGAAAACCGAAAGAAAAAACCGGTTTTATCGATTGATTTTTATTTGGCTCAAACTTGCGCGAACGTGCAGCTACGCGCTACAGCGCACAAAAAATAACTTCGAATACATTACCTATTAAGTTAAATTGTGACAAACTGGCAACTGCTCTTCAGTATAATTTTTGCCTATCTGGCAACTCGATCTTCAGTTTGTCTCATCATGTAGGCTGTAGTGTAGAGTCAGTCGACTAAAGCCCTATTCGCAGTACAAGACCCTTAATGCCCTGTTTCTTAAGATGTCATTTCCAAAATAGGGATAAAATCTAAATTAATTTATATATTTATTCTTACACGAAGAGTCAATTTTCTGTTTTCTAGGTAAAGTTTTTTTTATTAAAAAATTTTATTTCAATGTTTTTTCCAAAATAGAGATAAATTTTATTTTTATTCTTTATAATTTTTTTACAAAAAGAAGTTTATTTCTTTCTAAGTATAGATGTTTTATTTTAAAAAATTATTTCAAATCTAAATTGTTTGAATAATGTATTATTTTGGCTAAACTAAAATATGTCAAAGTTGTCATTTTCTTATTCATATGCATACATATGATGCTGCATTTTTGCATTCTTTTGACCAAAAAATAGGCGATAAGCTATGCTTGTTAAGAGTTAAAGTCAGTACCTTTCAATTGTGGCTTTTAAAAATTACTATACTTTTCGGTCATAACCGGTTAAAACCGGTTATCAAAAAACAGATCGATTAAAAACCGGTTTGTAAAGTTTCGATTATTTTTCAACACTAATATACACCTGTAATTCAACTACACTGATTTCGAATAAGGTGTCCATTTTTTCTACCACGTAATGATTTTCTGCAAACTGTTAGGGAAAAAACGACAACATAAATAAATATTATTTACTTCAATTTACATTAGGTACCTATTTCGCTTTGTTATACTAATTACAAATGCAAACAACTTTAAAAAGAAAGAAGACTATTAACGTCAATTACATATTCAGCTTTATTTGTCTTGAGTTTTCTTGTGAGAGCTATGCCTTTTAGTCTCGAATGTACGCGCTGTTCCTTTTCTTTTATGTAATAATTCTGGAGTATCCCGTTTCAACATCCAGCAGTAATCAGCCATCGTGCTGATATCCCACCTTCCCCGATATCTCTTCTCCATTTCTTTGATGTGTTGGTGAAACCGTTCTCCTTGTTCTTCGCTGAGTGCTCCGAGATTCTCAGGGAAGTAATCCAAGTGTAAATGTAAGAAATTTTAAACTCATATTACAACCCAACTCTTTGAACTTATTTAGCATGTTGTTCACAATGTTTTGGTAATTTGGGTCCTTGTTGTTCCCCAAAAATCTGCTGATAACATCCTTAAAAGCAATCCACGCTTCTTTTTCAAGTTTGTTCATTGTTCTTTCAAAGTGTTCATCCAAAGTCAGTTTTCTAATCTGGGACCAACGAAAATTCTTCTTTCAATTTGCTTCCGAAAGAGTTGGGAATTTACCACACAGATACTTAACAATCTCTATCTTCGTCCATCTTCGTCCTTAACAAATTGCTTCATCAAGCCGAATTTTATGTGAAGTGGAGGTAAAAGGACTTTGTTCGTGTCAACCAAACTTTTACGTTGAATGTTTTTAGACCCAGGTGTCAGGTTGACTCTACGTGGCCATTCCTTTTTTATCCAGTGCTGAGTTCTTGCTCGGCTATCCTATTCACACAAAGAACATGGAAATTTCATATAAGCTGGTTGTTGACCTAACAACCTACAAATCACTTTTAAGTCTCCACAAAGTAGCCAACCGTGTTCTTTGTATTTAACCTTAGCTAGAAGAAGCTCAAGATTTTCGTACATTTCCTTCAAGTGAATCGAATGAGCCACAGTTACAGATGCATACGAGTTACCGTTGTGAAGGAGGACGCCTTTTAGACTTCTTTTGGAGGAATCAATAAAAAGTCTCCACTCATTTGGGTCATAGACTGCAGCGCCTAGCTTAAATATTAGTTCCGAAACATTGTTGCAATATACCAGTGAATTTTCTTGAGAAAAATATTGGATGAATTCTTTTTCTCGATTTCTGTACCAGTAAAATGACTTCCCGGGAGAAAGCAAGTTCTTTGCACGAAGTCTGGATCCCAAAATCTCTGAAGAATCCTTGGAGAGAGACAAATCTCTTACCAAATCATTAAGTCCACTTTGTGTAAACAATTGGGGTTCACCAGATGTTTCGGTTTGAAAACAATCAATATCATCGTTTCCATCGTCATCAGACACCGAATCAGATAAAGTTATATCAAGCGTATTTGGTTTAGTAGGTACAGGTATACCAGGTCCATGAGCAACAGGTCTTATAGCAGACGGAAAGTTTGGATAAGAAATTTTATTTTTATTTTTAGTATTGTAGTCTTGCACGTTACATGAACAAAAATAGCAGTCATTGCTGTGATTTTTACGCTCACGCCAGACCATTGGAATCACAAAAGGTAAAGAATCCTTTTTACCTTTACTCCACAGTCTAGTTGTTCAACACAAACACTGCAAACTTTATGTGGAGCCCATGATTTGTCTTGATCCCCAAGTTTCATTCCGAAGTACGTATAGTATGCTTTCTTGACGAAGTCTGTAATATCTCGCCTTTGTTTTTTCACAGTAAATTTTCCACAAATGTAACAGAAAACGTTTGGGCTATTTACACATCCTCTGGTTGCCATAGCGACAAATAAACAAATTTCAAAAGAGAAATATAGTCACTGCGCACCTTTGAATAATAAATAACTATAACCTCGCACGCACTAAACAGACTGACTCATCTCGTGGCTTGTCAATCACTTATATACTAGCGGTGCGTTTCTCGAATGTTCTAGAAGACGCTATGACATCACTTCTGATCTGGAAGCATTTATAGGCAGTAGTTTTTAATAAAAATTTAATGGAGTCAATTTTAATGAAAATTACTTACATATATGTACAGGGTGTCTCAAAAGTCACTATCTATTTTGAAAAATAATGGGAATTACGAAAAACTGGTTTAAGACATGAAAAATATATTTATTTCAAAGTAAGTGCCACAAAGAATTAGTGCTATTTATTTATCTGTCTCCACATGGCGACCATCAGTGTCTCTACAGAGCTCAAGGCGATAAGTTGTTTCCCGGAACACACTTTCCAGCATTTGAGGTGTTATTTTCTGAACTGCATCGGTAATACGATTTCGAAGTTCGGCTACATCACTAATTCTTCTACCAGTGTACACCTTAGACTTAATGAAACCCCAGGCGAAAAAATCTAATGGTGTTAAATCGGGTGAACGTGCTGCCCATGGTTGTGTTCCTCCACGACCAATCCAGCGACCGGGGAAGCGTCTGTCAAGATAATCACGTACAATTATTGCATAATGGCACGGTGCTCCATCCTGCTGAAAAACTACTGTGTCAAGAATGCCATCTGTAAGAAGTTGAGGTTCGAGGAATTGTTCAAGCATGTCAAGATAATAAACCAATTAACTTTTTTTAAATACACAAATTTGCACCAGAAGTACATATCTTTATGCCAGCATAGCATTTTTAAAAAAAACATCTAATGTCACCGAAATAGTGACTTTTGAGACACCCTGTACAATATGAAATATGACATTTTGTGAAAAATTTGTACGTGATGGCAAAAAATGAATATTATTTTCGGAATGAGCGTGCAAAAATTACTATATAAGTGATAAAATATTTCGGACAACAAAACCATCGCAGGCCTGTGAATTATTATTATTATTATTATTATTATTATTATTATTATTATTATCTAATTTTAAAGATGAAATTAAACAGGAAAAATAAGTATGAATAGTTCATTTAGCAATTGTATTATGCTCTATATTAAATTAATTATAATATTGTAATACTTAATTCCTCCAATAAAGAGAGATTGATTGAATTAATTATTGTTCAAAATGTATTTGCCGTTTTCTTTGGAGCGGTTTTAGAGAATAAATATTGCATTTATTTTCCTAAATATCCTTTATCGCAACTCACAATTATGTAATTATGTTTATCGTAAGTTAACTCTCTTCGCTCTAAAATCTATTCAGTTATTTTAACCCAAACATTTAAAAACAAAAAAAAAACCTCGATCCATGAAATGGTCAAAATTACTAATGTAGCAATTTTGACTATTTCACGATCGGAGTTTTTTTTGTTAGTTTGGTAACTTTGAAAATCAGTAAATTTCTTTCAAATCCTTTATTTTTGGAGTAACTTATAAGTGATGTAGAGTAATTTTAACTACTGAATAGTTCGCAACTTCTGTTTGACGCAGTTTGGGTTAAAATAACTCAATAGATTTCAGAGTGTTGCGATTTTAGGCCGTTCTCGTATATATATATATTACCCGCGACGGACCTGATAACATCGATATATAAAGAGAGACGTTTAGAAAGTGGTATAGAATGAAAATAGAAACAGAACAAGGAATGGTTTCATTCTACGGAGAATAAGTGTATGGGAAACAAAAGGACGATAACTTGTTAAGTCTTTGTTCCCCATTTCATTGAACGTGTTGGTTTACGTCGTCGTCGTCGTTGGCCTAGGCAAGCTACGGCTTGGGACCGTAGCGCATCTATCCGGTATAGGTTAACCTGGATGATGTAGCCATAAGCACTGCCGCTAGTTAAGTGCCAACCAGTGATTATCTCACTAGCCGTATTGAGTCCGTTAGGCGAAACTACGACAGTACCAAAGGTGGAAAATATAACCTTTGGTTTTCTATTATTTATTTGCAAATGGACATGGCATTAGATTAAAATAAATATTTGAATATAAATGATTAACTGACAATTGTGATATATAATTAATTATGTTTACATACAATAAAATAATATAGTATACATAAAATTAGTATTAATGTGGTTCACAATTGAATTATAATGGGGTAACTAATTTAAAATGAATTTATACTATTCCGAAATTCAAGACGGTAAAATTAACATTTAACTTGAAACTAAAATAAGAGTATTCACTACACACTCCCCCACCAGAGAGGAAGTTCAAAGAGTTCCGAACGACACAGATTTCCGCTGAACCTTTTTGGTAGCTACTTGTACCTCACTTAAGGTTGATTCCAAAAACGCAGGCTTAAGACGATCGATAGAAACCTTGTCGACCTTGGAACCGCGCTGGATGAGAAATGATTTGCGCGTACGTCGGAGAACTTCATAGGGTCCGTCATATGGACATTGGAGAGGCCGTTTTGGACAGGTACACGAACGAAAACGTGGGTGCAAGACTGGAGGGCTGGGAAATAAAGATGTTCTGTTGGCTAGTCAATCGAGGGGGAACAGGCTGAAGGGACTGCATGTGAGAGGAAAGTGTTTGAGCGAATTCCGTAGGATCGCATGACTTATCCCCTGCAGTGAAGTAGCCACCTGGTAGCCGCAGTGTTGTTCCATAGACTAGTTCAGCCGCTGTAGTCTTCAGATCACTCTTAAATGCAGAGCGAATACCAAGTAACACGAGTGGAAGCTTATCCATCCAATGGGAGTCTTCGTGACACATAAGGGATGACTTCAGCTGGCGATGGAAGCGTTCGACGAGGCCGTTAGCTTGCGGATGATACGCACAGGTATGCGCATGTACTGTACCCAACAAGCTGGTAAACTTCTTCCAAAGCGAAGACTCAAATTGGCGACCTTGGTCAGTGATGACTTTTGTCGGCAATCCAAATCTTGATACCCATCCATGAAGAAAGGCTCTTGCAACAGTGTCCGCTTGGATATCAGGAAGTGGGATGGCTTCAGGCCATCTGGAAAAGCGGTCGAGACAGGTGAGCAGATAACGTTGGCCTTGAATCACTGGAAGGGGGCCAACAATGTCTACATGAATTACTTCAAATCGCTGGGATGGGGGCGGAAATGCGTCAAAGGGGGACCTGGTGTGCCTTTGGACTTTGGCACGCTGGCAGGCAAGGCACGTTTTGGTCCAATGTTTGACATCCTTCCGCATCGAGGGCCAAACAAAGCGAGAGGTAACCAGGTGTTGCGAAGCACGGATACCAGGATGGGAGGGCTTATGAAGATCCATGAAGACTGCTTTTCTGTGACATGGAGGGACATAAGGGCGAATAGCAGCTGTTGATACGTCGCAATAGAGGGGCACAGACAATCCTGGCATACTCATTTGCTTGAGGGAAAGTGAGTGAGTGGAGTCTTCTCTGAGCAGGTCTTGTAGTTCCATATCCTTATCTTGATCCTGTGCAATAGCATTCCACAGTGTAGAGCTGAGGGTAACAGAAGTAATCTCTATTCTTGAAAGTGCATCCGCTGGAGTGTTCAAGACACCTTTGATGTGGCGGATATCTGTGGTAAATTGCGAGATATAATCGAGTTGCCTGATGACTCTGGGAGAGTGGTTACAGCTGTTTTTATTGAAGACAGTGACCAAAGGTTTGTGGTCGGTAAAAACACAAAACTCTCGGCCTTCAAGGAATGTTGAAAATGCTTCACGTTTAAGTAAATAGCAAGAAGTTCACGTCCGAAAGTACTATAACGCGTTTGGGCTGGCTGCAGCTTTTTCGAGTAAAACGCGATGGGTGCTTGTTGACCGTTAATGGTTTGTTCCAACACACCACCGATCGCAACATCTGATGCATCGACCGTCAGAGTTAGGGGGGCATCACTGATAGGAAATGACAGAGACAATGCACTATTGATAGCATTTTTGGCATTGTCGAACGCCTGTAAACTATCGCTACACCATACTAATTTCGTTACCTTGCGTTTGTGTGTGATCATAGCGTGTAGAGGAGCAAGAACACTGGCACAGTTTTAATGAACTTGTGGTAATAATTTACCAAACCTAGAAACCGCCGTAACTCACGCTGATTACTTGGCATAGGGTAATTTTTTATCACTTCACACTTGTCCTGAAGGGGGGTAATTCCGTGCTGCGAAATCGTGTGACCAAGAAATTCCAAGGTTGGCTGTGCAAACACACACTTAGATGCATTAATAGTAACACCGTATTGTTCTAAGCGTTGAAAAAGGAGTGAAAGATGTTCCTTATGTTCCTCTTCCGTTGAGCTGGCCACAAGCAAATCATCGATGTAGGCATAAACAAAGTCTAAGCCTCTGGTGACCTCATCTATAAACCTCTGAAAGGTTTGCGCAGCATTCCGTAGCCGAACGGCATCTTCACAAATTCGAATAACCCAAATGGTGTACAAACTGCAGTCTTGGGAATATCCGAAGGCTCTACGGGAATGTGGTGGAAAGCCTTAACGAGATCTATTTTACTGAAGATAGATTTGCCGTGGAGAAGAGAAGTAAAGTCTTGGACATTTGGTACCGGATATCGGTCGGGATGGTTGTCGAATTCAAAAACCGGTAATCGCCACATGGTCTCCAGTCTCCTGACTTCTTCTGGACCAGGTGTAGGGGAGAGGACCAACTGCTTTTGGAAGGTCTTATTATCCCAAGATCCAGCATAAGCTGGAATTCCGATTTGGCAGCTTTCAGTTTGTCCGGGCAAGACGTCTGGGTTTTGCAAACACAGGGGGACCTTTTGTTGTAATGTGATGGGTAATGGTGTGCTTAATGGTATCACCCATCTGCATTGGTTGAAGAATTCCTGGATATCGCTGGAAAAGGCACTGGTACATGGAATTAGGGGGAACGAGGGAAAGTGCAGAGTTCGAGGCGTCCGGAAGGGCAACCTGTTTGGCAAGAACAGAAAGCAGTGTGGCCTGGTCGCATAAGCGTCGCTTGTCAAGATCCACCAGGAGTTTGAAATGCTGGAGGAAGTCAGCGCCGATTATGGGATGCTGCACTTGAGCACAGATGAAAATCCACTTGAAGGATCGGTGAAGGCCCAAGTTTAGTTCACGCGACTGAGTACCGTACGTGGGTATGCGTGAACCGTTAGCAGCGTATAGAGGCGGAGATTCCGAGTGCGTATGACCAGATTTTTGAGGGAATACACTGACTGACGCTCCGGTATCGACCAAGAAATTGACACCAGAGTTCCTGTCCTTTATGAATAACAGGTTGGCAGTGCGAGTACTAGACGCCATTAGGACTCGCTGCTGGGGTTTTCCGACGAAAAATTGCAAGGGGAGATGCACTTCCTAGCCTTCTTTCCAAATTTCGAGTGGTAGAAGCAGATCTTCCCGGAACTCGAACGATGCCTCTTCGTAAATCTTGACCGAGAATGGCTTCTTTGCCGTTGGTTTTGTAGCAGAGAACAAACGTGGTTGAGTTGTTGACTTAACTCTTCCACTTCAACTCCAGTTCCGATTGTGTGTTCACGTTGTTGACCGGAGCTGTGTCAATCTCCACTACTTTGTCGGCAGTTTCTGCTAGTTTATCAACTGGAGTAGCAGGATCCATAGTGGCCAAGACACGCTGAGCTGATGGAGGAAGTTTCTGCAAGAACAACTGTCTAAAGATGTCCTTATCGAAGGTTTGTGCGCGTTCGCCTAGAGCGCACTGCATAGCCCTCAGCATTTGAGTGGGCTTACGGTCTCCAAGTTCTTCTTTTGAGATTAACTGATGTAGTTTCTCATGCTCGGAGACAGTGGTGCGGCGCAGGATGGCAGACTTCAGATCGTTGTATGGGTCTTCACTCGTGGAAGTACACACGATGACGTCACGGACTTCAGAGATGATGCTCGCTGGTAGAGAGGACAAAACATGATCGTATTTCGTCCTGCTAGCGGTGATCCTTCCCAAGTTGAATTGTGATTCCACTTGGTGGAACCAAATAAATGGATCACCCGGCCAGAAGACGGGGAGCTTTACGCTCAAGTGGGAGATGGCACCAGCGTCGTCAGGCATCTTCTCCTAGGCTTGCTGACGTACAAGCAAGACGACAAGTTCCCAACGAAGGAGTGGAGGTTGAGACGAGCGCAGGCACAGAGCGCACGGGCTGGGGTGAGGGGCAGAGGGCACGAGCGACATTACAGTCTGGTCCTAGTCGCTCGGGTGAAGGGGGTGATGGGCACGAACGACGTTACAGTCTAGTCCTAGTCGCTCGGGTGAAGGGGGTGATGGGCACGAACGACATTACAGTCTAGTCCTAGTCGTTCGGGTGAAGGGGGTGATGGGCACGAACGACATTACAGTCTAGTCCTAGTCGTTCGGGTAGAAGGGTAATCCAGCTCCGGGGTCATCAATTGTTGGTTTACGTCGTCGTCGTCGTTGGCCTAGGCAAGCTACGGCTTGGGACCGTAGCGCATCTATCCGTATAGGTTAACCTGGATGATGTAGCCATAAGCACTGCCGCTAGTTAAGTGCCAACCAGTGATTATCTCACTAGCCGTATTGAGTCCGTTAGGCGAAACTACGACAGTACCAAAGGTGGAAAATATAACCTTTGGTTTTCTATTATTTTTGCAAAATGGACATGGCATTAGATTAAAATAAATATTTGAATATAAATGATTAACTGACAATTGTGATATATAATTAATTATGTTTACATACAATAAAATAATATAGTATACATAAAATTAGTATTAATGTGGTTCACAATTGAATTATAATGGGGTAACTAATTTAAAATGAATTTATACTATTCCGAAATTCAAGACGGTAAAATTAACATTTAACTTGAAACTAAAATAAGAGTATTCACTACAAACGGTTCTCGATACTTATTACTCGTTCCTGCCATTCAACGGTGAACAGTGTGTGTGTGTGTGTGTGTGTGTGTGTGTGTGTGTGTGTTCGACCACAACGCCCGTATAATGATGTCAACGGGCCATGACTTCAATGGAAGGGCATTACCGTATACCCTGCCGCTGCTGCTATCCAGGTCCATACGGTAAAAGGGACGGGACAGACACATGCATGATGTCATTTACGAAGAAGAAAAAGAAGAAGAGCAGAAAAGAGGAAGCCAATGAGAATTAGTTCGCTTCGGTTGGACCTTTCAATCGAATTCCTCGAACAACCAAATTCTTTCAACCGAATTGTTCATCCGGTCGTGATTTCCACCATAATTTCTGTTTTAAACCTCGGCAGGCGAGTCTTTGTCCTCTGAAGATCTTTTCACGTCCTTCCTACATCGTTCTTCTTTTATCCTCCCACTATCACCTGTCGAAGCTAACCTGCAGTGGACTTCAGAGTCTTTGTTATACCTCTGTTCGTTAGACAATGTATAGGTCGAAGGCATTTGGGATCGTGGTTTTATATAAATATATGAAAGAGAGAGAGAGAGAGAGAGAGAGAGAGAGAGAGAGAGAGAGAATATATCTTATTAGTAATTTTAGTTTGATTACGATTTGGTGAAATTTCCTCGTAATTACCAATACAGAGTATGAATCACTGCAAATAAAATAATTCACTACCTGGATTCATATTATCTATTCGCCTTCGTTCGTTTGTGTGATCGTGCAAATAATTTGATATAATTTATCACTAATTATTTATTATCCGTATTTAATAAATAATTTGATTGAAACCAATAAAGTAACTCGTAAAATGCCAACCGAAGTACCTAAATGGTCTTCGTGTAACTTTAACGTTCCGAGTAATAAATGGTTCCTAACACTGACCGTACGTAGGTTTCCTTTGTGGTGTATAGGGTCAGAAAGAGAGCCAGTAAGACCCCGGTTAGGGTGTATGCGATCCCCGGTTCTTAATTCTGAGAAGAATCTTTCGTTAACCTATTTTGACATTAATAGGGAACCAAACGGTTTTTCTCGTAATTTGAAACTTGACTGTTCACAGTGACTGTAACACCAAACCATAACAGTAAAAGTTACTTCAATTTGCAAACTACTATTGCATCAGTAAAATTGCACGATATGCTTGAATAAACTTTACAGATTTTGTTTAAGTTGTGTGTGTGTGTGCGTGTGTGTGTGTGTGTGTGTCTAGTGTTTAGATATAACTGCAAAATGATTTTTAATTGATAATTTTCTATATTATAAATTTGCATATAAATATTTTAATTCCAACACACACACACACACACACACACACACACACACACACACATATATATATATATATATATATATATATATATATATATATATATATATATATATATATATATATATATATAATATAACTAATAATATAGTATATAATAAATTAGGACATTTCCCATCACGCCTAAATTAAACCAAATTTATTCTACCTCAACTTAACACAGTCATTAATAAACAATTCCAATTATGAAATTAAAAAAATTAACAATACGTATAATTTATAATAATAAATTACACGAATTAAATAATAAAAATAAAGTACAACTAAATAAATTTAATGTACAAACTTATTTGGCCAAAACATTTAGTCATGAATATTAATGCACCACAAAAATATTATACTACAACGCGAACCGGAATTATAATTACTATGATACTTTATATATATATATATATATATATATATATATATATATATATATATATATATATATATATATATATATATATATATATATATGACAAAGAAAGGACAAATCATTTTATGCAGGCAGTAGAGAATAATCAGTTCTTTTTGTAGCACACTGTGTATATATATATATATATATATGCGCCTCGGTGGTGTAGTGGTTAGCGTCGCTGACTACGAATCCATCGGCCCCGGGTTCGAGACCCGACGGCAGCCGGCGCGCAGCAAAACCCAGCTGGTCATCCTTCCACACAATAAGAAAGTGGTTGGTAGATACAGTAAATAGGTACCCTGGGTGGCCTAGTGGTTAAGACGCTGGGCTGCTGATGGGGCGTGGTTCGGATTCCACGTTAAACTGTAGGTCTAAGGTGGAGCGAAAAGCTTGACCTTCGTCAGAATGAACAATTCGGGCGGAAGCTAACCAAAGGTTATACACTGTAACCAAAGGTTTAAATATATATAATATATATATATATTATATATATGCTGCAAACTCACAAGGAAAAAGAAAAACGAAACGATTCCAAGGCCTTTCATGTATTCAGAGCTACACCTCGTCAGGGACGAGGTGTAGCTCTGAATAAACGAAAGGCCTTGGAATCGCTTTTCTTTTTCTTTGTGGATTGCAGCATTCATTCATTTCACGTGTTTAATTGTGAAATTCATCCCATATGTATATACATACACACACACACACACACACACACACACACATATATATATATATATATGAAGACAAAAAAGAAAGAAAAGAGCTAAGTAAAAGTTGCGATGTAGTAAAACTGCCCAACGAGCAAAATGATAAAAAGATTAAAACTAAAAACGTAGGAAATAAACAGCCAAAGAAAAATAATGATAATATCAAAATTAAAAACATAGAAAATAATCAGATAACAAGAAATAGAAGCGTAGAAAATACCGACTGTAAATACAACGCTGCGGATATCGGGCTGGGCAATGCATCTATGCACATCCCACGTAATGAAACACACATTACACAAAAGGATATTGCAAATTTGAAGAAAGTGCAAGTTCCACCATCTTACTGTCTGCAATACGTACGCAAGATATGGGAGGTGCAAATTCGGACAAAAATGCCGTTACCACCACCCTCAAAGGAACCCGACAGGTGAGCAGACAAAACCAGCAACAAAGAGGGCTACCAATGTTTTAGATGTAGCCTACACAATTCAACTATTGAATACCATCCAGCAAATACAAAGCCAACTGACAAATACGGGGATCCGAGAGCCGTACAGAAGGCATACAGAAAGACATTACAAGCGATATCGGGACAACGGGTATCGAAACGGATAAAGAGAGGAACATTCTCGGAGGATCGCGAGGCAACGAAACTGGCACCACCATTTGAAAACAAATCGGAAACAAGTATGTAAACACGATAGGGAAAAAATAAAAAATAATCCTAGCCAACATTCAGGGCCTTAAATCAAACCATTCCCGGACAAAGTTTTATACCTGAAAGGACTCGTGCAAGAAACCGGAGCAGACTTTGCATGCCCCACGGAAACCCATCTAACGGACTGCCAGGCGAACTGTGAAAACTGAGTTCTGTATTGCCAAAAAAGAAATACAAATTGACAACTATAACATCCTCCGAGCCGACACAACAGTGAAACGTAGAGGAGGATGTGCTATTTACACATGCGAAAGGCACATGGCAGAAATATCTATAAGTACTTCAAACAGCTACGTAGAATGTGTAACAGCAAAAGTTGAAAAATTAAATACGGTACTAATTGTAATGTACAGACCCCCGAACACGCCAACCTCAAAATTCTCAGATTCCATTACAGAGGTAAGAAACTGGGTAAAAGATCTACATTCTCCAACCCTAAATATTTTTCTCTGTGGTGATTTTAATTTTCCATTCATGAAATATAAAATGATAAGAAAAAATATATGTATACACAGGACAAGGAGGGCACACGAGAAGACCAGGAGCAGGTAAAAATGCTACAAGCTCTAGCTGATGGATTTATGTTACAAGAATTAACAGAAAGCACAAGAAAAACAACTGCCTAGATTTGGTGTTCACAAACAACAGCAACCTAATTGATAATGTAGAAAGATCCCCAACTATAGTATCGGATCACAACATTATTGAAATAATAACCAATATAAAAGCAACAGGAAAGGAAAGAACACGAACAATAGAAACAACAGAAAGAAGCAAATTCAAAATTTTTAATGTTCACTCCAAAGCTATAAACTGGGAAGGTGTTGCATCCAGCATGGAAGTAATAGAATGGAAAATCATTTTCAAGGGCAAGACAACAGAAGAGATGCTAATGACCTTGGAGGAGAAGACGCTGGAAATTGTGGAAAGACATGTCCCAAAAATGCAACAAAGAGGAAAGAGAAGTAGGAATGAGAGACAAAAGAGGTCATTGTCCGAAAGAGAAAAAGAGTGACTGCAAAATTAAGTAACTGTAAAGATAACAACATCAGAAAAATATAAATGATAAACTGCAGAGTATCGATTGCGTCATACAGGAACTATTTGAGAAACATACAGAAAAAGAAGATGACGCTATAGAAGCGATAAAGGTTAACTCAAAGTATCATACTTCTATAAATTTGCAAAACAGAAATCGAAAAATCACACGACTACGGACCTTTGAAAAACGAAGACAGGGCTTTAGCTAATGATCTAACAGAAGTATTTGAAATATTAAGAACTCAGTACGAATCATCTTTCAGTATCCCAAAAACTGACAAACTGATATGCGATAGAAACGCGTTTTTTGAAGAACTACAAGGGCGAAAGTATAACGGACTTCGACTTTACGACAGATGATATTACACAAGCTATAGGGAAACTAAAAGCACACTCAGCGGCAGGACCGGACAAACGGAATACCACATTGATCAAAAACTGCAAGAATGCAATCGCTGAGCCCCTATATTGGATATGGAGACAATCACAAGACACGGGAGAAATACAGGGCATCCTGAAGAGCGCGAGCATAGTCCAAATATATAAAGGAGATCGATCCGAGTTAGACAGAAAATCTATGACTTTTTGAAAACTCAAAAAACTTAAATGATAACCAACATGGGTTTCGGTCAGGCAGATCATACCTATCACAACTAATGGAACACTACAACAACATTATTGATGCACTGGAAAGTAATGAAAACTATGACGTAATATACACAGACTTTGCCAAAGCGTTCAACAAGTGTGACCATGGAATCATAATACATAAACTGAAATATATGGGAATAACAGGAAAAGTAGGGAAATGGATATATAATTTCTTTAGTGAGCGGTGGCAAGTCGTTACAGTACAAGGAGTATCTTTATCAGAATCAGAGGTCCTCAGCTCAGTACCACAAGGAATAGTATTAGCTCCACTACTCTTCATAATCATGCTAACTGACATCGATGACGGAAGACAACAATATGAAGTTTAACACTGAGAAATTTCATCTGTTACGGTACGGAAAAAGGAGGACCTAAAATCCATCGAATACTATACTCCAAATGGACAAGAAATTCAGAGAAATTCTAAAGCAAAAGAATTAGGAGTTGTAACGACTGATGAAGCGAAATTTGAAACACAAAATAAGAGAGTTGTAAACAGAGCAAAGAGAATAACTGGACAGATACTGAGAACCTTTAAACGAAGGGACAGGAATATAATGAGATCTCTACTGAAAACACTGATCATCCCCAAATTGGAATACTGCTCGGTCCTAACATGCCCATATAAAAAGAAGACATTAGACAACTAGAAGGGATTCAGAGAAGCTTCACAGCTAAGATCAATGGGTGCAAAGAATTAAATTACTGGGAAAGGTTACGCGACTTAAACCTACGTTCACTGGAAAGGAGAAGAGAGAGATACATCATTATTTACACTTGAAAAAAAAATGGAGAAACTAGCCCCTAGTCTTACTCTGAACCATATAACTACCCAAACAACAGTGGAAAGTAGAAAAGGAAGTCTGTGTCGTGTTCCCAAATTAAAAGCTAGACACTCGCTAGACAGGGAACATCTTTAACCCTGAAAGAAAAGAGTTTTGTTGTGAGAGGACCAACCCAAAGAACTAAGGAACATGAGTGGTGTTGCGGTGGACATCTTCAAAAGAAAATTAGACGCTTGTCTCAGAACAATCCCCGATCAGCCGGGCGTACCTGGCTATGTGAGGTGGAGAGTACAAGAAACCAACTCACTACTTCACCGAAGCTCGACCTTCGTGAAATAAGGAATCATCGCACGGAACATTTGAAAGGTTGAAAGATATATATATCTATATATATATATATATATATATATTATATATATATGCGTCTCGGTGGTATAGAGGTTAGCGTCGCTGACTACGAATCCATCGGCCCCGGGATCGAGACCCGGTGACGGCAGCCGGCCCGCAGCAAAACCCAGCTGTTCATCCTTCCACACAAAAAATATGGTTGATAGATAAATGTGTACCCTGGATAGCCTAGTAGTTAAGACGCTGGGCTGCTGGCGCGGCGTGATTCGGATTCCACGTTAAACTGTAGGTCTGAGGTGGAGTGACAAGCTTGAACTTCGTCAGAATGAACAATTCTGTCGGAAGCAAAACCAAGTTAGATATACAGGGTGGCGCAAAAGTCG
This sequence comes from Bathynomus jamesi, assembly GCA_023014485.1. Taxonomy (NCBI): domain Eukaryota; kingdom Metazoa; phylum Arthropoda; class Malacostraca; order Isopoda; family Cirolanidae; genus Bathynomus; species Bathynomus jamesi. The sequence goes on along the minus strand of JAJOZX010001037.1, from coordinate 883,710 downwards.
CGCATCATAGGAATTTTCATTGTTGACTATAATATTTTTTACTTTTAGGTAGGGGATGGCTGCGAAATTAACAATAGAGGAGAGGGTGAGCTTGGTTTTAATGTATGGAATAGAAGGTACAACAAATCGATGAATCGGTACAGAATTTAAATTCCCTCCCGATTCATCGATTTGTTTTACCTGGTATTCCATACATTAAAACCAAGCTCACCCTCTCGGCTATTGTTAATTTCGCAGCCATCCCTTACCAGGCTTACCTAAAAGAAAAAAAATATAATCAACACTGAAAATTCCTATGATGCGTGACTTTTGCGCTACCCTGCACATATATACATACTCGTATATATACACAGTCTGGAACCATAGGGCAAAATGATAAAAACGGCAATAAAAATGCCGAAGAGACTTTTGGGACTGTTTGTGAAATGAGCGAGGATGGTAGCGGCTGCGTCATCGTTGGTGGATGTCCTCGGAGGTCCACTGCGTGGTTTATCTCCTATGGATCCCGTTTCCCTGAACTTTACTACAAGTTTGCCGACACAGCTGTGTGTTATCGGCGCGCGGTCCGGATGCAGTCTGTTAAATTCCTCAGCGACCTCCCTCTGACTCCGATTTCCTACTAGCAGAATTACCTGGATGCGTTCTTCCTTACTCAAAGATATATATATATATATTATATATTATATATATATTATATATATATATATATTATGTCGCGCATATTTACATCATATACCGATATAATAACATATGGTAAACATAATGTTATAGAATATAAGGAACAGTAAACTCCGGTTGATACCGAATATAAATTCGGTATTCATAGTTTCAAATTATGGGCGATGACAGGATAAAAGCTTCACTTAAGGGCCAAACCACATTGCGTGGCTTCATTTGAATACGAAATGAGACGCTTCTATACGCGCATGCAGGGAGGGCTTCAATGACGTCACACTTTAATAGAAATCAATAAATACAGAATGAAAAGAGGTGCTGAAGAGGAAACACGAATTAGCATATATTATATATATATATATAATATTATATATATATATATATATATGGCAGATATATTAATTGATTAAGTCAGAGGTAAAAGAAAAGTTTCAATGTTTTTTTGTTTGTAAAGTACCACCCCGCCCATGCAATCACACATTCAGGTTTCGGGGAGCTCGCAGCATCATTGCTAAGTAAATATAGGATCAACGTAATAAATAATATATATGAGATGAATTTCGCACTTAAAACACGTGAAATGAATGAATGATGCACACCCACAAGTAAAAAGCCCAGTAAAGCCTAAAGCTTAAGGGTCAAATAAAATAAAATAAATAGTCCAGCTTCACAATTAAAAAAAAAAGAAAAAATTATTCCAAGCTCTTTCATGTATTCAGCAGTATACCTCGTCATTCCTTGACGAGGTGTACTGCTGAATACACGAAAGGCCTAGGAATAATTTTTTCCTTTTCCTTGTGGGTTTGCATTTTATATATTACTTTGTAATTTATGACCACCCGTGGTGGGTCGTGTTCGGTTATATATACAGGGTGCTTCACAAGCGGTCTGCCATACTTTGGGGGGTGATTTGGGGGGGAGGGGTGATATCGAGTAAAAAAGTTAATACAACACAGGTGTATTTCCAACCGTTGCGGAGCTACGGACGTTTTAAGGTGCACGGAAAAAATAAACGACAGTATTAATTTGATGTATTTATTGGTCGTGCTGGTCCAATATTGTGGTCCCCAAGATCTCCGGGCTTAACCCCGTTAGATTTCTTTTTATGGGGCATTATGAAAGAAATGGTCTACAAGACCAACGTACAAACGAGAGAGGAACTCTCGCGTCGGATTATGAATGCCGCTGCTTACATACGAGAACACCCCGAAATGATTCAATGGGCAGTGGACTCTTGTTTGGAACGAGCAAGGCTGTGCACTGAAAACCGAGGCGAACATTTTGAACATTTATAAGGTGTAGCTCATAAAATGTAGCAATAAATACATCAGATTAATACTCTCATTTATTTTTTTCCGTGTACCTTAAAACGTCCGTAGCTCCGCAACGGTTGGAAATAGCACCTATGTTGTATTAATTTTTTACTCGACATCACCCCCACAAAGTATGGCAAAACGGTTGCGAAACACCCTGTATATATAGCCGAACCACGACCCAGCACGGGTGGTCAAAAATTACGAAGTCCTTGCCCGGACTCGATCCCACGACCTCCCGATAAGCAAGCAGCACAGCGTCTTAACCACTAGGCCACCAAGGGTACCCATTTATCTACCAACCTATTTTTTTTATGGAAGGATAAACAGCTGACTAAGCTGTGCGCAGTCTGCCTTCGCCGGGGATCGAACCGTGCCGGTGGATTCGTAATCAGCGATGCTAACCACTACACCACCACCGTGGTTTCCAAAATAAAGAAATGAAATATACTCGTATATTATTATATATATATATATATATATATATATATATATATATAGAGATAGAGAGAGAGAGAGAGAGAGAGAGAGGTTTGCTTTCGCCAGAATTGTTCATTCTGACGAAGGTCAAGCTTTTCATTCCACCTTAGACCTACAGTTTAACGTGGAATCATCCGAACCACACCCCACCAGCAGCCCAACGTCTTAACCACTAGGTCACCCAGGGTACCCATTTATCGGAGCTATTGAAGAATAGGGACCCCAGCCTTCTTTAGTTAGCTTTATAAGGCTAACTAACAAAACTATCATGACCTAACCTAACCAATCGTCAAGGGCGTACAATTAACCTAACGATTGGTTAGGTTAGGTCGTGATAGCCTTATAAGCCAAACTAAAGAAGGTTGGGGTCCCTATTCTTCAATAGCTCCCATTTATCTACCAACCACTTTCTATATTGTGTGGAAGGATGAACAGCTGGGTTTTGCTGCGCGCCGCCTGCTTTCACCGGGTCTCGATCCCGGAGCCTATGGATTCGTAGTCAGCGACGCTAACCACTACACCACCGAGGCGCATACATACATACATACATACATATATTATATATATACATACATACATACATACATACATACATACATACATATATATTATAATAATATATATATATATATATATATATATATATATATATATATATAGATATATATATATATATATATACAATGCGTTCGAAAAGTCTCTCCGCAGTGCTATGTTAAACGCATAGGAAATTGAAAAACTACAATGTTTTCAATCAACCATGATTTACTGATTTTATTACATAATCTTTTGATTTTACAGCATGTGTTGAAAGTGTTTTCCACCATTTTGCAGGCACAGAGCAACTCGTCTACACTTGTGTCTACACAAACACTTTTGACAACAAGCACGTTGACTGCGGAAAGACTTTTCGAACGCTATATATAATATATATATATATATATATATATATATATATATATATATTATATATATATATATATTATATATATATATATATATATATATATATATATATATATATATATATATATATATATAATATATATATGGAAATCAGCGGTCATAAACAGAGAAAAATGCATGGAAAGTTCTTGGGTACAGTAACCAACGAGCTTGGTCAACTCTTTGCCAACGAATCCAAATAGTTAATCCAACCCTGCGATTTATTCCGTTATAACCATATTATTTTTATGGTTGTAAATTTAAAAGTATAATAATAATAATAACAATAATAATAATAATAATAATAATAATAATAACAAAGTTGAATTAACAACAATCTTGATTGGTTGGCAAAAAATAACTATGCTTACTTTGGTAGTTGTATAACCATGCAAGTATTTTCCCCAAGATTCTAAGAACTAATAAGTAATTTTTACTCTCTCCACTTGGCTCGACCAACTAAGCAGTTAAGATTACATAATTATTTCTGTAGTTTTGAGAATATGGAATTATACGAAGTATTAATAATGAGTGAAGAGGGCCAGAAATTGGCACGGCGCTCGGACCAGACTAACAATTACTCTAATTCCTGCGTTATTTTTTATTACCAGCATCATCAGGAGTCGGACCCCCCCCCCCCCCCCCCCATCTTAGTGTCTTCGCTTCGCTTACATTCGCTGGCGAATTACCTCGAAAACAATGCGTAGCAATCTTAACTAATTGACACAATTTGGGTTAAAATAATTAAAAATCTATTTTATAAAGTGAAGTATTTTCCCAAACGTGGAATTCCCACTTTGAGACTTCTTACTTTATTATCGGACCATAAATGAGAATGGATGAGAAAAGCGTGCAATGAAGGTAATCGCGCGATATAACCACAATTGAATGAACATTCCTACGCGGTGAAAGTCTTCTTATTTACTAATCAAACCTTCAACGTAAAAATAAGAATTGTGTTGAAACAACTTAAAAATATGACGATTGATGGTTCATTCCATCATTTAACCTCTGTACCAGAACGCAGCGTTCAATGTAAACCATTTATTTGGATTCTTTGTTCAATAGTTAACTCTCTTTGCGTAAAGAATGAACAGACAGACAAAACCGGTTTTGAACCAAGAGAACGGACATTTAATGTTCGTTTGGTACAGGCAGTTTCCTGGAAAAAAGTTCGCCTCGCCATAAAATTTCTAAAAACTACAAAAAATTACTAATTGGTATAATATTCAGTTTTTATTCAGATATTTTTTTTTGTTGACTAATAATATTTCAAAACCAAAAATGCAGTTATAATTAATTAGTAATTTTTAATGCTTTTTAGAAATTTCATGTTTATAAGGTGAACTTTATTACTAAACTGTACAGTCGCAAATGTAGGAATATTACCAGGAATTGGATACCTTTAATTTATACCAGAATAAGTTTTTGAACAAACTTCGTCTGAGAACGAAGAATAATTACTTTGTTTTTGTGCTTTAAGCTTAAAAAAAGGGACCACCTGAAATATCAGTATTACACACACACACACACACACACGAGTGTGTGTGTGTATATATATATATATATATATATATATATATATATACACACACACACACGAGTGTATATATATATATATATATATATATATATATATATATATATATATATCAGTGACGATCCGTCCATTGATGCTCGTGCCGTGAGGTCAAGTCCCACTTTAAATTCCTTATTCATTAATACTGTATGCTATCATTATACAATGAAATTATGTAAGCATGTTTATTATATTGCAGTATGAGCCCCCACCAATGAAAAAGAACCAGGAACGCCACTGACATTTTATATAATATACACCTTGGTTAACCTTGGTTCAGCTTGCGCCCGAATTGTTCATTCTGACGAAGGTCAAGCTTGTCACTCCACCTTAGACCTACAGTTTAACGTGGAATCCGAACCACGCCCGACCAGCAGCCCAGCGTTTAAACCACTAGGCTACCCAGGGTACCCATTTATCTACCAACCAATTTTTATTGTATGGAAGGATGAACAGCTGGGTTTGCCGCGCTTGCCATCACCGGGTCTCGATCCCGGGGCCGATGGATTCGTAGTCAGCGACGCTAACCATTACAACACCAAGGCGCATTTATGCGCATTTATACATGAAAATGCGTACCTTTAAAATTTAGTGAAATTGAGGGGGGACATTTTTTTTACACTATATATATATATAAGTGAGCATTATAAATTTCGTTCTTATTCACTCCATGTTTAAAAATCATTCGATCACGAAAAACACTTCCTTAAACTTTACTCTTATTTATATTTTTTTAGGAAATAAAATTAGTAATATAATATTACACTAAAAATATTAAGCACCTCTGAACAAATTCCGCCTTTATATATATATATATATATATATATATATATATATATATATTTTTTTTTTATTTATTTATTTATATGGTGTAAAAAATGACCCCTTCAATTTGACAAAATTTAAAAGCTACGCATTTCCACTCAATAAGGATTTTGACATTAAATGTATGCAAATTTTATGTTAATAATTACTCATTGAGTGCATTGTAAGGGCGACTTCTTATCCAGTCCCACTTATTTACAGTGCCATTATTTACAGTGCCATATATAAATATATTTTTACCCTGAATGATGGCATCCTTCGAGTCTGTGACGCAGCGGGGGCTGTTTTTGTAAGTGTTTCCTTTAATTGCTCCCCACAGTCACTAATCTGTAGAGAGAAACGGAGACTCGAGGGCGGGGGTGCGAGTGGACGGGTCCAAAGTCCCTTCGTTGTTGTTTTGTTCCGGAAAAATATCGTTCAGGAAACATAAAAACTTTTGTGAATGTGCACAGTCACTGCACAGTGGACGTTCATAAATGACTCTTTGCATTTGTGTGTGTGTGTGTGTGTGTGTGTGTGTGTGTGTGTCAATACGGTGCTATTATTTGTAAAAATTGGATCATCAGCACTATAAGTGATTTTAAATGCACCCTGTATACCCTGTATACGTAACATGTATACAGACCTTCAAATTGTAATGTATGATACTTTGTATAGGAGAATAAACGTTTTGGGTTTGTTTGCAAATAACACTAATCAACAGCCAAAATGTATCTTCGATGAAACCATCATTTCTTTAGTAATTCGACGTCGCTGAATCCGAAAATGACCTTCATTTTGCATAATTGGTTCGCGTTTAGAAGATACACGGGTGCCCTGTTTCCATTATTTCCCAATTTAAATGAATATATCATTGAAGCATAACATATGGCAACACTGTAGAATGTGCTCGTTTGGCAACCTCGTTGTCTGGCGCCATCTTGAGTACATCGTAAATCCCTTTAGCTCAGTTCTAGAGTGACGCTTGTTGTGGTGACACGTTATTTCACATTTTGACATAGTTCTTTTGTAGTGTTTCCTCGTAATTTGCACCTGTGGTTACTTCATGACATATAGAGTGTAGTGCGTGTTAAAGCGTAATCTTGCGATCAGTTTCTCATTGACGTTATAAGCAAAATGCCACGTAAATGCGTTAATGACTCAAATAACTTTTGCTATATTTGCGGCAAAGTAACATTAAAATCGCAAAAGAAGACGTTAACACCTGCCATCAAGAAAGCGTACCACCTTTATTTTAAGTGCAAATTAGGAGATCAGGACAAAACGTGGGTGCCGCATATATGCTGCATTACATGTGCAACTACATTACTTGAGTGGTACAATGGGAAACCGAGGTCAATGGGCTTCGGCATCCCCGTCGTGTGGAGGGAACAAAGTAACCACGTGGATGACTGTTTATTCTGCATGGTTCCGCCATTACGTGGAATTAGTAAGAAGAAAAAATGGACCCTCAAGTATCCTAATGTTCCATCCGCCATTCGACCTGTGCCCCATAACGAAGACATACCTGTGCCCAATCCTCCTACCTCCTCAGACACCCTCGATTTGGATGACGAAGAGCATCCTGTAACGAGTACAGATGAAGACATTGCACATCCCACAACATCACAAGATACCGACTTTGTGCCCAGTGAACTGTCTACAGAACCGCATAAAATCACCCAACACGAACTGAATGACCTCATCAGAGATTTGGACTTACCGAAGTCTAAGGCAGAATTGCTCGCCCCACGCCTTCAACAGTGGCATCTTCTTCATGATGATGTCCAAATATCCATGTACCGCACTAGGCAATCCACGTTGGAGACTTTCTTCATCAAACATGGTGACTTCGTGGTGTGTACAGATGTTGTTGGTTTAATGAATGCTCTAAATATAACATACAAACATACAGAGATGACGAATGGAGGTTGTTCATTGATGCCTCTAAGCTAAGCCTTAAGGCTGTACTACTTCATAACAAAAACGAAAAAGCTGCCATTCCAATTGGATATTCTGTCCACATGAAGGAGACATATGAAAATATGCAATATCTGCTTCACCACATAAACTACAACGCTCACAAATGGAGCATATGTGGTGATTTGAAAGTGGTCGGCATGTTACTTGGTCTCCAGCAGGGTTACACGAAGTACTGCTGCTTCCTCTGCGAGTGGGACAGCCGTGCTAGGTCACAGCATTATGAAAGGAAGGAATGGCCTCTAAGAGAACGTTTAGTGCCAGGTGTGAAAAACGTTTCGTGCGAGCCATGTAGAGCCAAGCAAAATACTTCTACCACCGTTACATATTAAGTTAGGGCTTATGAAAAATTTTGTGAAGGCACTCAATAAGGATGGAAAGGCATTTAAGTATCTTTTCCAGAAGTTCCCTAGACTCAGTGAGGCAAAAATCAAGGAAGGCATATTTGTTGGTCCTCATATACGAAATCTGATGAAAGATGAACATTTCGAGACACTTTTGGAGGGCGCAGAAAAAGAAGCTTGGGTCTCGGTCAAGTCAGTGTCGCAAAATTTCCTTGGAAACAACAGAGCTCCAAATGCAGATGAATTGGTGGATAATATGTTGAAGGCGTACCAAAGAATGGGATGTAACATGTCTCTAAAAATTCATTTCCTCCATTCCAATTTCGACTTTTTCCCGGCAAACCTTGGTGAAGTAAGTGACGAACATGGGGAACGTTTTCATCAGCAGATTTCAGCTCTTGAGAAACGTTACCAGGGCAAGTGGAATTCATCTATGCTGGCTGATTTCTGCTGGTCAGTAATAAGAGACACTACACAGTCAGAGTACAAGAGACAGGCCAAGAGGAAACGACATTGAAGTGAGTGTGCTCCTTAAAATACATATATGTTGTGGGATCAATTTTTACCAGTACTTACACAATAATTACCATGATATCTTAAAAACGCGAACTAATTAAACAATTTCACTATCATTTTCAAATTCAGCATGCAAAAATACATAAGAATCGGCTACTTTCATTAAAGATACAAAAAATTCCTTAAAATTTGTTGACCAGTGTAATCTACAGGATATTCATAAATTATCTTTAAAATTCAATTAGATTTCAATTGAATCTGTAAATTCATGGACACTCTATTTTATATACAGGGTTTTTCAGATCGACCCTAGAAATATTGAAAAGAAACACTTCATATTAGTTACGGAATTATTATGACAATTCAATATCAAATACCAAATACCAAATACAAACTATAAATTTCGCCAATTTGTACTTTGTATTTGGTATTTAAAGTTTGTCGTAGTAATTCCGTAACTAATATGAAATGTTTCTTTTCCATATTTCTAGGGTCGACCTGAAACACCCTGTATAACTTTAACCGTTGCCGCAATTGATAATCGCTTCTGCTTTTATCTTTTAATCAATATGTTAATAGTGTATCTATCTATCTATCTATATATATTATATATATATATTATATATTTGGTGGCCTACGGATCACCAATTTGATGTGGCCAAGAAAGTAGGCTTACTATAATTTATGAATTAAATTGAAATGAATAATTAAGGGTCACCAGCTTGGGCCTACAGCCCAAACAAACAATACTTAATAAAGAGAGGGAAATTACTTTGTTATTTTGTGTTTACTTAGGAAAACAAATAAATTATTTGTTCACAGTGATTAACAATTATATAACGGCATTTATACTATGCTAAAGATGACATTATTATTAGCAATAAGAAATGGTTATACATTCTAATTGTTACGTAAGTACACTAATTCAGGTAGGCTAATGAGATATGCCGAGGTAAACACAGAATAAGTAATGAAGCCAATAATAACTGAAATAATGCAAGTACGGTTGGTACAGTAAATGGATTAGGTCGGTAAGAATGAAATGCATAAAAGAGCACATAAACAATCTGGATGCAAAATAAGTAAGTTATACGAATGAACACAATAACAAAGTGATAAAAACTACGGTATTGGTATAACACTTGAATAGGTCTACTGCGATCTTAACGGGAGCGTTAGTTTGAACGGTATTGAAAACACTTTTAGGGCCTACGCGATTAGGAAGAGCTTGTGTAGATTCTTCAGCCTTGAATCCTGAAGAGTCTAGCATGACGTAACAAAACACTGTAGGCCGAGTGAGGGCCGACAAGAGGCTTTCCGCGACGCTGGATAACTCTGAAGACGTGTTGAGGGCCTACGTGAAGTTTGACCGTATTGAGTTTCGCCGTAGATAGCTGTGAAGACGTGTTGAGGGCCTACGTGAAGGAGGACGTGCCGAGAACTTGTTGAGATACTTGTTGAACAGGCGCCGATCGAATTATGGTAAAGGATGAGTGAAGCCAGGGCTAGAAGGATGTCACCTCAAGTGTTGATTCGCTTCGTGTATTGTTGAGGTGTTGCTTGAGGGACTGAGGTCGAACGGCGCTACGTGAAAGAGGAGATTCATGAGGAGGAGTAACGAGCAAAGTGAGGTTTGTGGCTTGTAGCCTACTAGATTCGAAGGATTGCTTCTGCAGGCGGACTGGCCTTACCGGCGAGAGGATAAATGTTGAGGGCCGGTAGAGACTTATTGAAAAGGGAGCCAACGAAAACGCCTGCAGCAGTGATGTTGCTTTTGGCAGGATGAAATTGTAGAGGGCCTTACTTGATGATAGACTTCGTGTATGCTCGACCGGAGCCTTGAAGGAACAGCGGGTGACGTGACGAGTGTTGCTACTGACGAAGGTGCTGAGAGTCAAACGTAACGACCAAAACGAGAAAATGGCAAATGGGAATGATTTAAGAAAGAAACTGCATTTTATAGGCCTTAGTGACGTCCTCTGGTGGTCGTTTCGGGAAATACCACAAAATCTGTGTTTCCTCTGTAAGCCTGTTTCCTGCCCTCGTGTATGGCCTTTGTTTTGAATCCATGATGTTTGAGAACGGCAAGGAAAGGATATCCGGTCGGCCTCTACACACACACACACACACACACACACACACATATATATATATATATATATATATATATATATATATATAATATATAGTGGCATGCCGTGACCTTCGAACCAAGGTAAGCAATGTGGAATAAATGAACCTTTGCCTGGATCAGAAACTCGAGTAAATATAATTTCGAGGAACTTCCTAATATAAGTATAAGAATAAAAAATATACCTTACAAATTACAAAACTTGAAAACTGTTTTTTGTAGTGGTTTTCAATACATAATACATAAATTAAACGCAACTGCAAATATTTTCCTTTAATAATTAAACTGATGAAAGCCTTGAATCGTTGGCAACTTGACTGTAATGCGTGATGTTGCCAGTGTTCACCATCTCAGCCCTTCTAAAATAAATTACATATTACACTTATTCTGAAGTTGATTTACTACTCATACTTAATAGTTAAATTATAATTATACTCGTATATGAGTCATACCAATAACTAAGCCACTAAGGTAATCATACTTGATAAAATTTTTACTTTATATGGACTATTTAGATCTGAAACGCAAATTGAAAGTTGCGTACATTATGGCTGTTTTTCAGCCAGTCTCAGCCAGGGAAATATATCCTGGCCAATAGCTATGATTTTATACTCAAACACATAAAAACCAATTTAGCTCACAGGGCACCCGAATGTCACACGACTTGAATTACGTCCGTGCAGAACAGAAGAGTGAGATCTTTTATTTGTATGGCTTAACTTTCATTTATATCATATTTTTGTTTTATTCAGGGTGGAAAGGACTTCGAGCAAAAGCAGAATAGAAGTTTAATTAGGTTAATTTTATCTTATGATAAGCTCTTTTGGGTACGCTGAGCGTACCTTGCTGTACCTTGATTGTACACCACTGATATATATATATATATATATATGTGCTAACCCCTCCTTCTATGGCCTTGGTCGGTTCGAAGTTGACGGGGGTTCTGGTTAGGTGGCAGCAACGGATTTGTTACTCTAGAGTAGCTGGTACCGTATAGGGAATCGCAGTATTTTTCTTCTATACTACTCTCCAATTTCTTCTTGTGGTGGATCGGAGGATTCTGGGAGCTTACCAAGTTCTCTGAAGGTTCCCCGATTCTTCTTATAACGTATCGGGAAATTATTTTTCTCTGTTTAAAACTAAGTTCTCTGAAGACAGCAAGGCTCGAATGAGAAGACAAAGATTTTTTCTTACTGTAGTTTTACTGCTAAAATGTTACAAGTAATGCTCACCCTCTAAGTTAGATCAGCCAATTCAGAATGAACATTGGAGAAATTTTATGGGCTCTTATACTGAATTTTTTACTTACATCATTATTATTTAATGCTGATCTGTTTTTGTTTTTTATCCTCAATAGGCTGATTTACTTTGCAAATTATTTAAAGACAAAACAAATATTTTAGCTGTAGCAAGGTCTAGACCGCTAAACAAGAGGAAGCCATATTATTATTTTAAACCGCATATTGACAGATCTGATGTTATCATGATCTGCTGAGTTAAATAAAAATGAAAATTGAAATATGCCTTCCATCACGAATTACAATCAAACATGCACACGAGCAAAAATTAAATGCTTAAGATTCAAAACGTTAAACAGGACATGACTTCATCTTTTACAACGAAGAGAGAATGTATACAAGAAATGAACATTGCAGAATTTAACAAGCTTACTAAATCTAAAAAAATGATTAAGTAGTTTACAAAGAAATAATTCACCAATTATAAAATAGAAAGCAAATAAAAAATTTATTCAAACTCGTGTCAGCGTTACACAATTTTGGACTTTATATGTCAAAATGAATATATGAATAATAATATAAGGATTATATAAATATACGAAGTATACGAATGAATGAACATGTGAATTATATGAATGTAGGAATTATTCATTGTTCATGTTTACACACACACACATATATATATATATATATATATATATATATATTATATATATAATAAATATAATATTGCTTGTACCTTGTAGGGAACGGACGTGTTGTGTCTCTCTCTGTATTAACACCCAAAAAAGAAGTGAATAAAATACTCGGTGGTTTATTTTGTTTACACCCGAAAGTGTATAAAGTATCAGTGAATCCGTGCATATAAATTATAAAGGGAAATTCATTATAAGTAAGAAAGTGCAATACAGTTTACATAAATTATCACCAGTTTAACGTATATATTTAAACCATAATACGGTTGGCATTCGAGAAATTTTTGAAACAAGGCAGGAAAAAGGTCATAAAACGCAAAGGTCAGAAAACCCTCACGACCATAGATAGGAAAGGAAAGAGAAAGAAAGGGGGAAAAATAAATAATTTGTGTGTGTCTTTCTTTTTACGATAATTAATGAATAACATGACCATGGATCCAAATTCTCACTTAATCTGCAATTTGTGTAATCTGGAAACAACTGAAAAGGCAGCAATAAGATGCGATTTCTATCAAAAACTGCACGACTTTATCTGTATGAATTGGGATGATAGGAAATATCCCTCGTCTCGAGCGCTAAACAGATCGCAGGAGTCACATTTCTGTGTGCCGCATGTACGCAGACTGTAAACTCCTTTGCGGTATTTAAAGAAATGGAGAAAGCGAATTAGAGTGTTACAGAAAAGGAAGAAAAAACGGGAAACAAAAGTCTGGAAATGTCCCATTGACAATTCGGGTGGATGATAGAGAAGACGAAATAACAAATAACAATATAATAATGAATAACAATATAATACAGAATGAAGACATAGATGAAAAAAGAGACAGGTAAAAGTTGCGAGGTAGTAAAACTGCCCAACGAACAAAATGATAAGAAGATAAAAAATAAAAACAGGAAATAAACAGCCAAAGAAAAATAATGACTATCAAAATTAAGAACATAGAAGATAACCAGATAACAAGAAGTAGAAGCGTAGAAAATACCGTTTGTAAATACTACGCAAAAGGGTACTGCAGGTATCGGGATGGGCAATGCATCTATACACATCCCACACATTAACACAGTAACACACATTAAACAAAAGGATATTGCAAATTTGAAAAAAAGTGCAAGTTTCACCATATTACTGTCTGCAACACCTACGCAAGGTATGGGAGGTGCAAATACGAACAAAAATGCCGTTACCACCACCCTCAAAGGAACGCAACAGGTGAACAGGAAAAACGAAAAACAAAGAGGGCTGCCAATTTTTTAGACGTAGCCAACACAATTCAGCCGCTAAATACCATCCAGCAAATACAAAGTCAGCTGACAAATATAGGAATCCGAGAGCCAGACAGGAGGCACGCACAAACCCACTTCATGCGTTATCGGGACAACAGGTACCGACAAAGTTAAACAGAGGCAAGTTCTCGGAGGACCACAAGACAACAAAACGGGACCACTATTGGAAAACGAATCAAATGTATGTGAAAATGATAGAGAAAAAATAAAAATGATCCTAGTCAACATTCAGGGCCTTAAATCAAATCATTCCCCGGACAAAGTTTTATACCTGAAAGGACTCATACAAGAAACCGAAGCAGACTTTGCATGCCTCATGGAAACCCATCTAAAGGACTTCCAGGCGAACTGTGAAGACTGTGAGTTCTGTATTGATAAAAAAGAAATACAAATTGACAATACGTATAACATCCTCCGAGCCGACAGAACAGTGAGACGTAACGGAGGATGTGCTATTTACACACGCGAAAGGCATATGACAGAAATATCTATAAGTACTTCAAACAGCTACGTAGAATGTGTAGCAGCAAAAGTTGAAAAATGAAATATGGTACTAATTGTAATGTACAGACCCTCGAACACGACAACCTCAAAATTCTCTGATTCCATTACACAGAGGTAAGAAACTGAGTAAAAGATCTACACTCTCCAACCCCAAATATTTTTCTCTGTGGTGATTTTAATTTTCCATTCATGAAATATAAAAGGATAGGAAAAAAAAAAGGGGACACCAGGACAAGGGGGGCACACGGGAAGACCAGGAACATGTAAAAATGCTACTAGCTTTGGCTGATGAATTTATGTTAACACAAGAAATAACAGAAAACACAAGAAAAAACAACTGCCTAGATTTGGTGTTCACAAACAACAGCAACTTAATTGATAATGTAGAAATATCCCCAACTATAATATCGGATCACAACATTATTGAAATAACAACCAATATAAAAACAATAAGAAAGGAAAGAACACGAATAACAGAAAGAGGCAAATTCGAAATTTTTAATTTTCACTCCAAAGCTATAAACTGGGAAGATGTTGCATCCAGCATGGAAGTACTAGATTGGAAATCCATCTTCGAGGAGAAGACAACGGAAGAGATGCTAACGACCTTAAAGGAGAAAGAGAAACAGGTTCGAGAGACAAAAGAGGTCATTGTTCCGAAAGAGAAAAAAGAGTGACTGCAAAATTAAGTAACTGTAAAGATAACATCAGAAAAAATATTAAGTGATAAACTGCAGAGTATCGATTGCGTCATACAGGAACTAATTGAGAAGCATATAGAAAAAGAAGAAGGCGACTCTATAGAGGCGATAACGGTTAACTCAACGTAATTCTATAATTTTGCAAAAAGGAAGTCGAAAAACCATGCGACTATTGGACCTTTGAAAAACGAAGACAGTGCTTTATCTGATGATCTAACAGAAGTAGCCGAAATATTAAGAACTCAGTACGAATCATCTTTCAGTATCCCAAAAACTGACAAACTGATATGCGATAGAAATGCGTTCTTTGAAGAAGAACTACAAGGGGAAAGTATAACAGACTTTGACACTTTACGACAGATGATAATTACATAAGCTATAGGGAAACTAAAAGCACACTCAGCGGCAGGATCGGACAAATGGAATGCGACACTGATCAAAAACTGCAAGAATGCAATCGCTCAGCCCCTATATTTAGTGCAGTAGCTTAGACCCTGATTTTTGAAGTAAGTGGACATTCTGGACAAAAGCACCAAACTTGGCTCAAATGTTGTTCAGGACCTTAGCTACCAATTTTTCCCCGGAACCAAGACGCACAACCCTATCTTGGCTGCCATTTTGGAAATCCAAGATGGCTGCCAGCTAGAAATCAACAAACTATTGTGAGGAGTAATTGTAAATAAATAGTCCCTAAACCTACATATTTCGATGCCAGGATTGCTATAAAATAATCAGAATTACCCTTAAATGTTTATTTAATGTAAAATATTTAATAATATAACTATATAATATGTGCTTTTCTGTTTTGCAGGTGATTTGTGAACATGGATTGGAGCAAATGCATGGTTTGTCAAGAGAGCAAAGGTGAGACTCTTAAATGTCCACTCAATGCTGTGAGTGGTAAAAAAACTGAAGCATATGCAACATTTATGGAGAATGTCAACGCATTCAAGAATCTTGGAAGACTACCAGTTCCTCTTCTTTTCAATGAAGAGGTGACTGTTGAAGATCTGGTTCAGAATAAAGCTGTGTGGCACAAGTCATGCCATGTTAAATTTAGTAAAGAAAAGCTTGAAAGGGCTACAAAAAAGAGAGAAAGGGCGGATGAAGGTGAAACCAGTTCATCTACGGGGAAGCGGGTTCAGCGGCATCCTATGGACAAAGCAACTTGTGTGTTTTGTCAACAAACACATGGGCATCTTCACGAATTCAGTACATTTGGCGCTGACGTCAATTTACGAATGATGGCTACAGAACTCAGTGACACAGAACTAATGTCTAGAATAGGAGGTGGTGATCTCATGGCCATTGAAGCCAAGTATCATCTGCAATGCTTGACATTTTATCGGAACCGTTACCGCTCACTTTTGAGACAAAAACAGAGCAAGGAAGAAGGCTATGAAGAAAACTTGATGAAAGCAAAGGCAATAGTTGAGGTCGTTAATCATGTAGAAAATTGCGTGGAAGAAGGAATCTTTCAAATGAAGTTTTCTGTGCTATTTGATCTGTATCAAAAAAGACTTCGGGACTTAGGTATTAATAAGGAAATGAACAGAGGACGATTCAGAGAGAAGATTCTGGAGTATTTCCCATATGCCCAGGAAGTGAGTGATGGCAAGAACAAAATCTTAGTTTTTCAGCAGGGAATTCAGGAAATGCTCAGAGAGACAAATAGACAGAATTTTGAAGGAGATACTATGATTCTTGCAAAAGCTGCTAGAATCATACGCAAGGAAATCGTCAACTTTACTGGATTCAAGTTTGCAGGTGCCTTTCCATCTGGTTGTCAACAGGAATCGGTACCTACAACCTTGAAAACCCTTATATCTATGATCACAAATGGTGCTGACGTGAAGGACCAAACACCAGAAGACTCCCCTGCAACTCTCACTGTCTCGCAACTTATCCTTTTTAATTTTAGGAACAAGCATACATCATCATCTAAGGTTCGCCATTCTTTGGAAAGAGAACCACCATTGCCTCTGTATCTTGGTCTGAAAATTCATACTGAAATTCGGTCAAAATCATTAATTACACAACTATATGAATTGGGTCTCAGTGTGAGTTATGACCGAATTCTTCAAGTCGAAAGCCAACTTGCAACAGCAGTGTGCCAGAACTTCAAGACCAAAGGAGTGGTTGTACCAGCTCAGTTTCGTCATGGACCATTTATTGTTGGGGCACTTGACAATCTGGATTACAACCCATCTAGTACAACTGCCGTTGGATCATTTCATGGTACAGGGATTAGTCTGTTTCAGTTCCCAACTGTCTCAAACTGTGGAACCAAACAAGGTGATCTTGTGCTACCTTCTCTAGGTTCAAAGGACTTGGAGTTACTCATGTCCTACTCAATTGTACCAGCTGTTGCAATGGACAAAACCAAGGTAGAAGTCCTGAAGTTGTCTAATGTGTCTGACCCTATTGAGGGACACTACCATGAAGCATGTTTCCAGGAAAAGGAGTGGATGAAAGAAGCGTTCAGGATCTTGGAGAAAGACACGATAGGGAAGGGTGATGTTATATCATGGTCAGCATACCACGCTACAAGGCAAGAACAAGATGAAGATCAAATGAAAACCCTTTCCTACCTCCTTCCCTTATTCCATGAAAAGGCCGCTACTCCAGCGATGATCAAGCATGGAATGAATGTTGTTCGGTCTGCTACTGAATTCCTTAACCCCGGGCAAATACCAGTTGTTGCATTCGATGCACCCCTATATGCCCTTGGTAAATTCATTCAGTGGAAGTGGCCAGACACCCACGGAGAAGACAAGGTCATCGTCATGTTTGGAGGTCTACATACAGAGATGGCCATGTGGAGAACGTATGGAGATTATCTAGAGGGATCTGGGTGGACAAATGCCTTGACACAAGCAGGCATTGCTTCGGCAGGAACTGTTGACTCATTTCTTAAAGCCTCTCATCTTACAAGAACCAGACATGCTCACCAGGTAACAGCTTTGACATTGGCAAAGCTGCAGCATGAAGCCTTTATGGAAACTGTTGGTCCCTATGATGACAAGACAAAGGAAGAGTGGAAGAAGAAGATGGTTCAGGTCAGTCCAACATTCCAATACTGGGAGACAATTCTTCAGATGGAGATAGACGGCCTCATATTCATACGATCACATCGTGCAGGAGACTTTCCATTGTATGTAGAAAGCTTGAAGAAAGTAGTTCCCTGGTTCTTTGCTCTTGACCACCAGAATTACGCACGTTGGCTTCCACTCCACATCCGGGACATGAAGAATCTCCCTCAGCCAGTTATGAATGAGTTTTCACGAAATGGACACTGGGTAGTACACAAGACCAAGAAGAGATTCTCAGCCATGCCTTTAGACCAAGCGCATGAACAAAACAATGAGAAAGTCAAAGGTTCAGGAGGCGCGGTGGGTCTGACTGAGAATCCAGTGGCATTCAAGAAGTGGATGGTAGCAGGGCCAGAACAAGCCAGATTGATTACTGAATATGAAGACGAAAACCTTCCAGAAACTGAAGACAACAACTTCCACCACGAAGAAGGACTATCTACACAGAGAAGATTCAAGGATCATGTTTCTAATCTCGTTGAAGTCTTCCGTGATATGGGAAATCCATTTTGTGATAATGGGAATGAGTTACTGGCCTTAGACACAAGGAATGTCATGGATGAATCTGTGGTCCATACAGTGAGAACTATAAAGGATTTGGGTAAGGAGCAATATAGCCGATACTACAAAGAAGTTGTCACAGATTGTACAAGGTCAATTCATACACCGATCAAGAAGAACTCGCTTGCCCTCTTCAGATGTCCTCGGCCGAAATCTCAGGTACGGAATGTTGGGGGAATCCAACTACTGAAGAACGATGTTGCTCTATTCTCTCATCTGTATATTGTTATGCAACATCGGCATAGTGACATGGATGCATTCTTCCAACACGAGAATCACCCCTTTCCTTCTTCCCTATCTGATGGTGGGAAATTGCGGTTTGGGAAAAAGTCTGACCTACTGAAAATCATTACATTTGAAAACAAGGACAACCCTCCAGATCCTTTTGATGTGAAACTTCTTGATGGAGCTGCCATCGTCCATTTGCTGTCTACTGCAGGTGTTACCAACTTTGAAGAGTATGCAGATCGTGTATTCGTCCCTTATCTCATCAAACAGTTAGAAACTTGCCAGCGAATTGACATCGTCTGGGATACCTACACTGCAAGCACCTTAAAAGAGACTACCAGAGAAAAACGGGGAAAAGGAATCAGAAGAAAGGTTGAAGGAAAAACCAAATTACCCCTAAATTGGCATGACTTCCTTCGAGACTCTAGAAACAAGCAAGAACTGTTCGCTTTCCTATCAGACAAGGTTGCTGCAATGGAAGTTCCTAACAACAAAGAAGTTGTTATTACATCAGGACCTGAAGTCATCATCAATGGGGCCGACCGCACAATGCCAAGATGCGACCATGAGGAGGCAGACACTAGACTGTTCATTCATCTTCAAGATGCAATAAAGGAAGGGCACATTAACTGCATGATCAGAACTGTAGACACGGATGTTATTGTCATTCTAATAGGAAAATTCCATCACTTGACGTCCATAAGATCTGAAGTAAATATTTGGGTTGGTTTTGGCACTGGGAAAAACTTCACTTACCATCATATTAACACAATCTGTGCCTCTTTGGGTGAAGAGAGATGCACATCCCTACCACTGTTTCACTGCTTCACGGGATGTGATACAACATCATCCTTTTACGGAAGGGGCAAGAATACGGCATGGGCAGCATGGCACCATTACCCTGAGGTAACACAAGCATTCACATTCATGGCACGAAATCCATTTGCAGATGTTGACGCCGAAACTCCCCACTTCAAGCTTCTTGAACGGTACACAGTTGTCCTCTATGACAACACCAGTGACATTGAACGTGTAGATGAGGCAAGAAAGGTCATGTTCTGTCAGAAGGGAAAAGCTATGGAGACTATCCCACCAACTCAGGATGCTCTTCTCCAACACACCAGGAGGGTCACATACCAGGGAGGAATATGGTCGACCTGTGAGAGAAGTGAACAGAATCTTCCAACTCCTGAAGGATGGGGATGGACCTTTAGCGAAGAGTCCCAGTCATGGACACCAGTTTGGACCACAAGACCAGTAGCATCTAAAGCTTGCAGCGAATTGGTCAAATGCGGCTGCAAGAGCAAGAGTGGATGTGGCACCAGGTGTGCTTGCAAGAAGGCCAGGTGGAAGTGTACAGAACTGTGTAGCTGCAACTGTGCAGTTTAACATATAGCGTCGAGCGGGGTGAGTTGGGACAGTTCGGGACAGGGGGTGAGTTGGGACAGTAGGCATTGCAATGCTAAATGCCAAGATATTTCCATTTTATGGTGCCCATTTAATAGCCCTGCCCTTACTCTACAAATGTTGTTAATACAAGTTTTCTATAGAACCACGAATAATGCATGAAAATTGTGCAAATATGAAAGGGTAGCATTTTGACCTTTGTAGAATTTCATTTTTTAAAATGCACATATTTTGCCAATTTTCCTCTCCCACATTCAGTTATAGAGCTAAAGGTCTACTTTTTGGTGGGTGAAATCTTCAATTGTTATAGTTTCGTTGATTTTTCTTAAACATGGTTTTCTTGAACATGGTTTTTGTGTTAAAATATTCACGATTTTCACTGTATATGTTGTACGAAGTGTGATTTCTGCAGTAAACATACTTCTGATCAGCTTAAAAGTTGTTTTATTGATCTGATCATGCCAAAAAAACATATAGTTTGATGCCAAACATGCCAAAGGAATTCTCTATTGAAACTTATATCAGAAATTCCATTTTGTCTATGGCGGCCAAGTAATGGTCTCTGAAGGTGGTTCCGGGGATATTTTTAATTGTTGGTCCAAAATATACAAGTAGGGAAAGTTTGGTGCTTTTGTCCGGATTGTCCACTTCAACTTGTTTAGCTGCCCTACTAATTGGATATGGAGACGATCACTAGACACGGGAGAAATACCGGGCATCCTGAAGAGCGCGA
>JAJOZX010001037.1:830000-857500 GCA_023014485.1 Bathynomus jamesi | reverse complement strand
AGCAATCAACGTACTGCATCAAATGTTTTCAACTCGATTCCTTCTGAGTACCTTATATAAACACATCACTTCGAATAGCCTCCTAATTGTATCCGAGAAGTAGACATTCCGCTTATATAGTCACCCGTTAACAGTTAAAGTCTACACCCCTCATACAACCATTATCAACTGCCTAATTGTCGGTCTCCCTTTGAAGCCGTTTTAGTTTTGAGAGGAAGTCAAATCAGAGACATGAAAGGAAGACCGAAAAGCTTTCTATCTGAGGGTGCGATAAAGCAATGTTTGTAGAAAGTAATGCTTTCATAAATTAAGCCTTTTAAATTGATGCGCGTTTGTGTGTTAGGGCAGATTTAGAATCGAATACATCGGAGAGGGTCTCTAGTTTTATGCTGTAATCGCATAGTCTCATTACTTCTAGCATTATGTATACTGTCGTGTATATATATAATATATATATATATATATATATACGGGCTCCAATAAACCTTAGCCCCCCCCCCCCCTGGCCTAAACCATTAGATGTACAGTAAAACTAAACATACCTTACAAAAGATAATTTAATCCTGCATTTAATGAAAAACAATTAAAACTTGTGTCGTAACCATGAAGTTGCAGGCAGAGATCTTTTATAAAATAAGTGAAGGATTGTTAATCTTAAGATTTTGAGGTGTACATCTCTGAACGCAGTGTGGTTTGGTTTTTAAACGTTCATGAACGAATAAATCCGAAGTGTTTCAGATTGTTTAAAGTTGTTCTATCTTAGTTCGGATTATCAGAGAAGTAATAAAGCCAAGCCACGTGGGGACAGAGGTTTATCACCGAGACCCGACCCCAGCGAGAAGGGTAATCCAACGGATTTGGACGTGCGTTCAAATGCGTGGTTTCCCCTTTCGCGAGGTCGAAGATTTTAATATCTCCTTTTGCATGATGGTGTGACTTTTGTAAGACAGATTCGAAGACGTTGCTAAAGTTGAACCACGAGGGGTCATAAACTTAGGGCTTCGAATCTGTTAACGGTATTTAAATGTATTTCGTGGGAAGAAGGAGGGGTCTATACTCGGAAATCAGGTCCAGCTCCAATCAGGGGGCCCAGGATCCTGGGAAACGTAGTAAAGACGCCTTCTTTCCCTCTTGTATGGGTAATAGCCTTCTGGAGGGACGATCTTAGGAAAATAAATGATTTGATAGGTTTGCAGAATATTGGAAGGCGGGGTCCTTCAAATTTGAAAAGTAAATTCCAAAATTGTTAAGTCAGTTGTAGTCGTTCCTCCTTGAAGTTAACTGTGGTTAAACAAACACCTGTAGACTTGTGGCGTAATAAACTTTAAAACGGAAAGTGTACCATGTCATTAGCTTACGCGGAAATCGGCGCGTAAAAGTAAGAAAACTTAAAACTGAAAGAATCAATTGTCACTAAAGTAAAAAGAATTAAGAACTTATAGTTCATGAAATTCGTTTACGCGGAAATTTGAGAATCTTCATTGAAGGTTAGCGACCTTAACCGAGAATTTGATTGTAACTTAATTAATGTTAACCAACGGACCAAGAGTTTTGTGAACGGTCTCTTAAGTAAATTTAGCTCCACTTAAATAAGAAATAGGGTACGTCTGGGCCCTAATTTCCTGAATCCGTCCATTTGGGTTCAGAAAGAAGTCCCGGTAGTTAACATTGTAGAGTTTGCAAGTTTTGTAGCGGCCGTAAATCTACGGTCCGTGCGCAGCACAAGTGGGAGAAAGTTGTCTCCTACTCTTTAGTAAGTACTGTAAATTTATCCTTTGAATATCTGGGTCGAATTCCGACCACTTCATTTATTGTTATTTTTTTGTTGCACTAAAAGATAAAAACCCCTCGAGCTATAAATTATTTCATTCCGCTAACTGTTCATCTTTGCTTTAGATTAATCATTGTTGATCAATGTATCGATTTAACTTCATCAAACTGTGAACTTTGTCTTTGACGTTAAGATTATTGTATTGTCTGAAATTTTATAGATGTAATTCAGCATAAAATATTAAATGCATGTACTGTGTCAAGTAACATTTAATAAAATTTATAAGAGGGCGTTCAAAGTAGGCTTGTGGAAAGCCGAAGGAACCTAACCTATCAATTTAAAGGGCCATCCGTCTTGGGTAGGCCGAATAATCCTGAACGAAAATAAGAGATAAAATTAAAAGTCAGAGAACGGGCGTTCAATACCATAAATAAATATACGGATTGGGCGCGTACGTCATTTGGTGTCAGAAGTGGGATTCTATCACAAGGTATTTATCGCAAGAGTGTAACTCTTTTGTTAAAATAAATTTGCGTAACAATAAAGCAATTGTAGGAAGTAACTGGAACAGTGATTTTATGAAATAATTGTAACAACAATTATATGAAGTCACCGTGACAGTGATTTTATGAAATAATTGTAACAGCAATTATATAAAGTAACTGGAACAGTGATTTTGTGAAATAATTGTAACAACAATTATATGAAGTCACCGTAACAGTGATTTTATGAAATAGTTGTAACAGCAATTATATAAAGTAACTGGAACAGGGATTTTATGAAATAATTGTAACAACAATTATATGAAGTCACTGTAACGGTGATTTTATGAAATAATTGTAACAGCAATTATAGGAAATAATTGTAACAGTAATTATACTAAAGTAAATATAACAATAATTCGGTACAATAATTGAGAACAGTAAGAAGGGTCGTTAACAGTGATTAAAGTTTTAAAGGTTTTTTTAACAAACAAATAACTTTCGCAATGTCGGTAAAGAGCGTAGAAATAACGAATGAGGAAAGCGTAAGTGACATGAGTGATTCCGAAACAACGAACTTAAACGAAATAAGTACAGAAAGTTTGGAAAATTTAAAAGCATAAATTTGGCCAAAATTATTCGGTTAATAAATGAATGCAGGGAATTAAAAAGAAATAAATCGAAGAAGGTCGAAACTGGAAGACCTTGTAATGATTATTCCGCGATGGGAGTATTTGGACAACCGAAGGATCGGGGGTTCGTCCCCGAAGAATCTCTCTAGTTCCTCCCGTACAGAAGAACTTGCGAGGCAAGAAAGGATTGGGTGGAGACCAGAGAACCCAGAAGACATCCCAAAGAATCCTTGCAGAAGTGCACACACCACAAGAGACGAGAAACACCGCACCGACGAAGACCGGCAGCAGAATATAAAAACCGTCGTACAGGTATTAAAGAGTACTAGCTTACCTTTGCAACGTGAACAGGCAGTAAGGGGTCCTGAGCAAACGACTTTTGGACACCTTGGAAGGAAGTTCGCCGAAGTTTGTGGGCGAACGGGCACAAGAGAACCCAGGAACCAGCCCAAACGCCGTCAGGAAGGAACAAGGTGAGACAGTCAACCCAATTGCCACAAGAACATTAAGTGCAGGTAATGCCTTGGTTCAGGCTAATCCCACAAGGAGACATATTAAAGTGGGCATACCTAAGGACGCGTTGAAGACCGTTATGCCGGAGTATGCTTGTAATTGCATCAAAGGAACATCCTTTCGGGACTATTGGATGGAATCAACCCAGTTTTCGGTAAACAACCCAAGCTTAGGACTAAGAGATGAAGAGGTCCTAAGAGAAGAAACGCCACATGACAGAAGCCGAAGACTGCGAAACTGCAAAATCCTCCCACATCCTGGGACTACAACTCACAAGATTCAGAAGAAAGAACAGCCACAGCCACAAAGGAGGACAACAGCAAGGATGTGGAGGTGAACGACGGAGACAAGTCCAGCAAGAGAGGAGAGCCCAGAAGGAAGAACTGTGACACTGGTCACAGGAGGAATAACACAACTCAAGAATGTGACTACAACCCCATGAGAAACCAGAAGAGAAAACAAACCAAGTCAAATGAAGACAGAGACTCCAAAGAGGAAACAATGGAAGAAAGTGGCCGGAGCCAGTGCAAGATTTGTCAGCAAATGCGAAATTGGGAAGAGGCGTGCCATCGAGCAAACCTTCGACAGGATTGGAAGGAGAAGCCTCCCGAATAGCTTCAGAGGAAGTAGCGGCGAGTCCGTCGGCTAGGACTGATCACCCTACCAGTACTCGTCGCTCAACAAGCTTCCACCGCGCTGAGCGATGGTGGAGCTTCCGTCACATTGACATAAGCTATGCACAAGAACATCGGGAGCCTTCTTTGGACAGTGCCAACTTCTCAGTTGCACCTGCCCCGCCCATTCATGTAAAGGGAGTAGAAGTAAGTTTGACTATGGGAAGGGGGGTTGAAGAATTCTTTTGTGTTTGTATAATTCCAGAGGCTCAGCAAGACTTGACTATAGGCGTATTGTTTCGGAGGACATGAAGACGAAACAAAGGTACGAAGCCCAGGTAGACCACCGGAAGAGGACAGTCACTGAATGAAACAGTAACCATCCAAGTAAAGGGAGTAGACAGTAAAGTGCGAGGGTGACTCTGGTAGAGGCAATCCCGCACGAAACACTAAAGGTGGCCGCCGTGATTCTGACGAGGAAGTCAGAGACCCGGGGACGTAGTCCCCTGGGACGTCTATCTCGCTGCAATGAATGTGCAGTGAAGCTCGGGGAAACTTAAAAAATGTTACCGAGCAGGATCCCACAGAGGAAGATGAGGTTACTGATGATCAATCAGGATGACGAAGAATACCTTGGCGAAAAAGAGACGTCGTGGGCATAGTGACGGAGGCAGAGCTAATTGGGAGGGTAGTCGACGCTCACCCCAAATTGGAACGAATGTCACGGTGAAAGGAAGTCAAGCATTGAAGAAGGACTTCGAAGAACGAGTGACAAGCCTCAAGTCCCATGTCCTTGGTTGGAAATCCTTTTCCGACAAAGAAAGGAAAATCGTCGAAGAGTGGCTAAGGGATTATTCAGATGTCTTCTTACTGGGTGGCGAGCCATTGGGTTATAATAACCTGATGCCAATGAAGTTGGAAACCCAGGACCATCCTCCCATCTTTAGGCGACCCTACAGGGTACCTATTACACACGAGGAGGAGGTAAAGCGACAAATAGCAGAAATGCTGGATCAAGGAGTGATACAGCATAGCCGTTCCACCTGGTCGTTTCCATTGGTAATCGTGAAAAATGGGGAATATGGGTTCCCCTGGACGTCTATTCTCCGCTGCATAGGATATGCAGTGAGGCTCGAGGATACTTGGAGAAGGTGTCGAGCAGAATTCCAAAGGGAAGTTAAATGATATGGGAATAGACAGTGGAAAATTGGGGATATGAGTTCCCCTGGACGTCTATTCTCCACTGCATGGGATATGCGGTGAGGCTCGAGGATACTTGGACAAGTTGTCGAGCAGAATCCCCAAAGAAAAGTTAAAGGAAAAGGGAATAGACGAAGAAGAAAATTTGGGGTATGGTTTCCCCTGGACGTTTACTCTACGCTGCAATGAATGTGCAGTGAGGCTCAGCGTGGTTTGCAAGTATCACAGAGCGGGAAATCTCAACGGGAAGTTAACCTTTCCAAGGAGGCGGTAAAGTTACTTGAGAAATAAAGGTGACGACTAAAGAGTATTACCTTGAAGATAAGATGACATCGGCATGGTGGTTGAGGCAACGAGAACGGGGAGGTTCGTCGGAACAGCCGTTGATTCCTCGCCCGAAACGAAAAATGGAACAAGTGTCACGGTGAGAAAGAGTCAAATTTCCACAAGTGACTAAGAAGAGATTGAAAACACCTCAAGACGCATGTTCACCGATGTCCGTCGCTCTCAAAGGGAAGAAGACCGACGAGGGAAAGAAAAGATTAACTACTACCGTCACCGGTAGAGTACCAGGACCACGTGATCACTAGGAACGAAGAGTGACCACAGGAATCCAAAGGGGAAGCGATTGAAGAAAAGAAGCGTAGGGCCCTGAGGCTTTGTGTAGACTATAGACCTTGGGACGTCAATGGCAGCAAGGACAATATAAGTACCCATCATGAGGAAACCTTGGCCAAGTTGCACGGGACTCATTACTTCTCGAGCAGGGATTTACGCTCGGGAGATTGGCAGTTGGCCATTCACGACGATAGCATCTCGAAAACTGCCTTCCCCACGGGAAGCGGTCATTTCGAGTTCAGGGTGGTCCCGTTTGGATTGTCCAATAGTCCACCAGTGTTCCAAAGAGTAATGAATTTTATTTTGCCGAAGCAATGGACAAGGAAGTACAGATTTACTTAGATGACCTCATTGTCCTTGGAAGGTTTTAGAAGGACATGACGAGAGGGTACAACGAGCCTTGGATAGCCTACGCACCACCAGCTTAAAGGTAAAGTTGGAAAAATGACAGTTATTACAGTCCCAGGTGGGGTAATTAGGCCATGTGGTCACCAGGAACGGGGTGAAGCCCCAACAATCCAAAGAAGAGGCCAACCAACAGAAAGGAATTGAAGCAATGTTATATTTGGGCAGAGAGTCATCGTCCGTTCTGACCATAAGCCGTTGAAGTGGCTTCTGAGGGAAGGACACCGAGAGCCCAAATGGAAGACTAGAGCGTTCGGTTATGACATTGCAAGACTGCGACGTTCTCATCGAGTACGTGAAAGGCAAACTCAACAGAGTGGCCGATTGGTTGTCCCGCCCGCCTGGAGTGACGAAGGAGTTTGTGAACGCAATATCCGAACAAAGCGATCATTGATCGCAAGGTAATCGGCAAACAACAGTAGAAGGACGTTGAAAAGCGGCAATTCGAGCAGCCATCGAAGAAGGAAAGGCTTTCAGCTGGTCCGTAACCAAGCCCATCCAGCCGTCGAGAGTCAAACTAGTGAGGAACCTGCTGGTTTACATCGATGCGAACGGAAGAGAGGTCATCGTAGTTCCTAAAAAGTTGAGAGAGCAGCTCATTTGGAAAGCCCACACTGACGTCGGAGCATGCATCCGGGAGCTGCCGGAACTACAGAAATCCTACGGGACCTTTATTTTGGCCAGGTATGGTTCAACAGGTACAGCAGGTAGTCCAAGCGTGCGACACGTGCGCGCGGAACAAATGGACGCGGAAAGTGACTGTGGAAACAATGCCTTGTGTGCGAGGCCACAGTCCTTGGGAACTTCTGCACGTGGACTTAGTTGGTCCCCTTCCTCCGACCGTGGAAGGCAGCCATTATATCCTCACGTGTGTGGATAGTTTCAGCAAATTCACCATACTGGCAGCAATAAAGGACAAGACGGCCCGGGAGGTGGCGGACAAGTGCCATCGTTTGATACGGTGCAAACTGGGTGCCCCTTCAGCAGTAGTATCCGACCAAGGCAAGGAGTTCTGGAACTCTACCTTGCAGGAGCTCTTCAGGGTTTGGGAGGTACGACACCAGGACCGCCGCATACCAGCCCCAAAGCAACGGGGAGGTCGAACGTCGGAATAAAGAGTTATGCATCAAACTCTGCATACTTTGTAAAGAAACGGGACGAGACTGGGATAAAATCCTCGACACCGTGGAATTGTCCTTGAACATCAGAGTGCATCGAGCCACGGGGTATTCTCCATTCTTCTTGATGTACGGGCGAGCCCCAACGTACCTTCAAAGCTATTTCGCATGCCACAGGAGGCGTGCGGGAGCCCGTACAACCCAGAGGAATACGCCGAAGACCGAAAGAGGAGTCTGAGAAATACCGCCGAGTGGAAGAGTTCATGCGGAATACGAGAAGGCTAACGGAATCAAGGAATTGAAGCCGTTCGAAGAGAAGGCGCCCCATGGCTTGGTGTACATTGATTACCCGCGACCGGGCAGAGGCAAGTTGGAGCCCCGGTACGAGGGTCCCTACATCATCAGGAACAGAAGACTCCAGTCACTTATCTCCTGCGTCACATGATCACTGGACATCAGATAGTGATCCATCGAGACCGCATCCGCCGCAGCATCGATGCCCCATGGGACGTTGAGCGACAAGGCGGGGCGGACGACGCAGGGGATGAGATGGGGGAAGGGCCAACGCCCCTCCTCTCGGGAGCTTCGCCCTCGACACCGGAGAAACATCAACACGGGGAAGTGAACCGGAAGGCGCCTCCCGCCCCCTGGCAGGACCGAGCGGCGGAACGAGGACCGCCGGGCGCTTCCGAACTACTTCCTCACGGAGAGCTTCGCCCAGGACAGGAGAAACATCAACACGGGGAAGTGAACCGGAAGGCGCCTCCCGCCCCCTGGCAGGACCGAGCGGCGGAACGAGGACCGCCGGGCGCTTCCGAACTACTTCCTCGCGGAGAGCTTCGCCCAGGACAGGGAGAAACATCGACTAGGGGAGGTGAACCGGAGGGCGCTTCTTGCCCACTGGCAGGACCGAGTGGCGGAATGGGATCCGCCGGGCGCCTCCGAGCTACTTCCTCCCCGAGAGCTTCGCCCAGGGAACGGAGGAACATCGACCCGTGGAGGTGAACCGGAGTGCACCTCCTGCCCCTGGCAGGACCGAGTGGCGAGCAGGAGCCGCCAGGTGCTTCCGAACTACCTCCTCGCGGGGACCTTATGGGAATAGGGTCCCCCGGAGAAAGCAGACAGGCTGCTTTCCCAGGGCCACCGTTTGAGCGTCAGTATGCTCTTAGGCCCCGACCTCGAGTACACTACGAGGAACCCGAGGTGACTAAAATTAAGTGTGTCAGTGTTGGTGTCCCAATAAAGGGGACAAATAAAATCTATCAGTGATAGTGTCCCAATCAAGGGGACAAGTAAATGGAAAGTTTTTGTGAATAAAAGTGATAATACCCGACCCTAGTTAAGAAAGTTTGCATCGGAGTGCAAAATGAAAGGAGGGGAGGGATGTCGTAACCATGAAGTTGCAGGCAGAGATCTTTTATAAAATAAGTGAAGGATTGTTAATCTTAAGATTTCGAGGTGTACATCTCTGAACGCAGTGTGGTTTGGTTTTTAAACGTTCATGAACGAATAAATCCGAAGTGTTTCAGATTGTTTAAAGTTGTTCTATCTTAGTTCGGATTATCAGAGAAGTAATAAAGCCAAGCCACGTGGGGACAGAGGTTTATCACCGAGACCCGACCCCAGCGAGAAGGGTAATCCAACGGATTTGGACGTGCGTTCAAATGCGTGGTTTCCCCTTTCGCGAGGTCGAAGATTTTAATATCTCCTTTTGCATGATGGTGTGACTTTTGTAAGACAGATTCGAAGACGCTGCTAAAGTTGAACCACGAGGGGGTCATAAACTTAGGGCTTCGAATCTGTTAACGGTATTTAAATGTATTTCGTGGGAAGAAGGAGGGGTCTATACTCGGAAATCAGGTCCAGCTCCAATCAGGGGGCCCAGGATCCTGGGAAACGTAGTAAAGACGCCTTCTTTCCCTCTTGTATGGGTAATAGCCTTCTGGAGGGACGATCTTAGGAAAATAAATGATTTGATAGGTTTGCAGAATATTGGAAGGCGGGGTCCTTCAAATTTGAAAAGTAAATTCCAAAATTGTTAAGTCAGTTGTAGTCGTTCCTCCTTGAAGTTAACTGTGGTTAAACAAACACCCTGTAGACTTGTGGCGTAATAAACTTTAAAACGGAAAGTGTACCATGTCATTAGCTTACGCGGAAATCGGCGCGTAAAAGTAAGAAAACTTAAAACTGAAAGAATCAATTGTCACTAAAGTAAAAAGAATTAAGAACTTATAGTTCATGAAATTCGTTTACGCGGAAATTTGAGAATATTCACTTGAAGGTTAGCGACCTTAACCGAGAATTTGATTGTAACTTAATTAATGTTAACCAACGGACCAAGAGTTTTGTGAACGGTCTCTTAAGTAAATTTAGCTCCACTTAAATAAGAAATAGGGTACGTCTGGGCCCTAATTTCCTGAATCCGTCCATTTGGGTTCAGAAAGAAGTCCCGGTAGTTAACATTGTAGAGTTTGCAAGTTTGTAGCGGCCGTAAATCTACGGTCCGTGCGCAGCACAAGTGGGAGAAAGTTGTCTCCTACTCTTTAGTAAGTACTGTAAATTTATCCTTTGAATATCTGGGTCGAATTCCGACCACTTCATTTATTGTTATTTATTTTGTTGCACTAAAAGATAAAACCCCTCGAGCTATAAATTATTTCATTCCGCTAACTGTTATCTTTGCTTTAGATTAATCATTGTTGATCAATGTATCGATTTAACTTCATCAAACTGTGAACTTTGTCTTTGACGTTAAGATTATTGTATTGTCTGAAATTTTATAGATGTAATTCAGCATAAAATATTAAATGCATGTACTGTGTCAAGTAACATTTAATAAAATTTATAAGAGGGCGTGTGTTGTTTTAAATACCTTGTGATAGACCCCTCTTGTTAGCTGGGGAAAATTAACGTTCAAAGTAGGCTTGTGGAAAGCCGAAGGAACCTAACCTATCAATTTAAAGGGCCATCCGTCTTGGGTAGGCCGAATAATCCTGAACGAAAATAAGAGATAAAATTAAAAGTCAGAGAACGGGCGTTCAATACCATAAATAAATATACGGATTGGGCGCGTACGTCACTTGGTGTTCCCGCCATTGGCTTCCAAGACAGCCTGAATTCGCTTTGGGTAGCTTGCCGAAAGTGACGTGAATAGATCTTGATCGTTACGGCAAATTTGCTAAAACAGTTTCAATGTGTTGCGTCATTGTATGTTTCGAAAATCGATTTGCTGCAGGTTCTTGAAACAAGAGACATTCAACCTTGTCCTTTATAACTGATCCAATGTGTTCACAGACGTTCAGGTCAGGAGAATTTCCTGGCCATTCTTCATTTCCAAAGAAATCGATCTCATGGTTCCGCAACAACTGTTGAGTGGCTAATGCCTTAAAGCAGGGGGCCTTATCGTGCAGAAGTGTGACCTGATCGACATCCATAACATTGTTTGGGTTTCTTAGAAAAGGAATGACATGCTGGGATATAATAATATCACGAAAATACTGGCCATCCCAACTCTGACCATTTGGCTTCAGCACCCACATGAGCTTCTTTGCAGTGAACAAAACAAACACACCAACACAGTCTGGACTTTTTAATAATTCGCAATAATGGTCATTGTTATCGATTTCATCTGGTGTTGTGGCCCACACTCGATCACTTTGGTAGTTAGGCCGACGTGTTACGTAAACAAAAAATTCATCGGAGACAGCTAAATGCATGAAATCATCCACATCCCAATCTTCAAGATAATGGGCAAACCACATTTTGTCATCGATGTTAAGTTGAGTTTTTCTTGGCTTTGGAAGTTCATGCCAATGCTTTAAACCTTGCCTATGACGGTACAGTCATAGGCACAGCTGTTTTTCCGCTTACGTGTACCGCTTTCAATGATGTCATTTGTTTTCTGAGAGAGTGGCAAATTTGGGCGCCCAGATTTGGTTGTATCCATTTCACATTCATCCAAAGTTTTATTCCAATTTCTTTTGACGAAGTCCTCACTTCTTCGCAACTTTTTGGCAACCCATGAACGTGTTATAAAGGTGGCTCCAGCATCACGAGCTTCCCGAAATGTTATTGCTCGTATGCGATCTATTACACGTTGCCTCTCCGAATCACCAATTAATTGCCCTTTTAAAAAGAGGCAAATCGGTACTTCCCGAACTTTAAAAAAAAAAATAAAAAAATAAAAATATATATATATATATATAATGTAAAGAACGACGCTTGTGTAGAAGAGCGTTCCGCACAAGATGAGGAGGGAGAACGAGCAAATGAAAAATGAGGTACCTCCCAGGAATCGAACCCGGGATCATCCAATTGCCGGTCGGATATGTTAACCACTACACCAATGACCCCGATTAGTCAGTACTTGTAATTCTCCCACATACGAGCGGAATCAAATGCCCTGAGGGGGCACCTTCGCATGCCGTACATATATGCATTTTAACTGCAAACAATACACAGTATAATTAATGTAAAGAACGACGCTTGTGTAGAAGAGCGTTCCGCACAAGATGAGGAGAGAGAACGAGCAAATGAAAAATGATCTCGGGTTCGATTCCTGGGAGGTACCTCATTTTTCATTTGTTCGTTCTCCCTCCTCATCTTGTGCAGAACGCTCTTCTACACAAGCGTCGTTCTTTACATTAATTATACTGTGTTGTTTGCAGTTAAAAAAATATATATATATATGGGATTGAACTCAGAATGGCCCCCTGAGTTTTTTTCATGATACACACAGACCGTGCATGGAACGAGGAACTCTTCTGGGAAAATTAAATCCACTATAGTCCGAATAATTAATGGTAAATGACAAACACTATATTTTTTTCTTTTTCTTGATATTAGCCCGACGTGGGCAACGGGTCACTCGCAAAGAGGCCCCAAAATATAGCTTCCCTCACCAGCTATCTGTAAAGCAGATAGGATCCAACTCCTAGATCCTGTCCCAAAGCTGGATTTTTCTATCTGCTTTGCAGATAGCTGGTGAGGGAAGCTATATTTTTGGGGCCTCTTTGCGAGTGACTCGTTGTCCACGTCGGGCTAACACCATGAAAAAGAAAAAACTATAGTGTTTGTCATTTACCATTAATTAATTATTCGGACTATAGTGGATTTAATTTTCCCAGAAGAGTTCCTTGTTCCATGCACGGTCTGTGTGTATCATATACTATACTATACTATATATATATATATATATATATATATATATATATATATATATACAGGATGGCGCAAAAGTCAGGAGTCAAAGAAGCCAGAGACAATGGCTCTTTTCCGTTCTATGGCAGCCACTATTTAAAAAAAAAACTTTTTTAGTTAAAAAATGTATAATTTATGCAATGATGACCCTTGACTCCTGACATTTGCGCCACCCTTTTTACACACACACACACACACACACCACACACACAGAGGGTTGACAAAAGAGAATAGACACCTTTGCTGTTTTCCAGAATTTGATTACTGAAGTCACTAAAAAATAATAAATTAATTGAATCAATATATTTAAAATGGTGTTCCTTTTCCCTTTGCCTTTATTGGTTTAATAAATTTGTTACTTATTGACTTTCATAATGGAATACAAAATTTCATAAGAATTGGCTTCTCGTGTGATTGACGGGTATTAGTGATTGGATAGGATCCAGCCTCCATACTATCAATTCGGGAAGGTCCTATCGTCTTATTTCACGTTAAACTTATAGTTTAACGTAGAATTCGGATCACGGGTCGCTTCATCATCTATGATAAATGCGGAGGACAGTAGTAGTCGCTCATCCAATTACTATCCAAACCGAGTGTCGCTTAACTTTGCTGATCTTACGGGGAGCAGTGTTGCAATATGGTCACGACGTATAAACCTTCTCGCGTGATGTACTCGAGACGAATAAATTAATACGTCATAAAAGTAATATTTAAATCCTAAACAAAACATTTTTGTTTGAAACGTCTGTCTCGAACTTAAAAAGTGTTTAATTGAAGCTCATTAAACACTTTTTAAGATCAAAAACAAACGTTTCAAACACACACACACACACACACACACACACGAGATTTAGAAAAATATTATACCCCTTCAAACAGTGCTGAAGCGAAATGTTTGCATTGATCAGTGCCAATTAAACAATGCCGACAAATATGTGCTTTATCACAAACTGGAGCTCGCTTTACGAACTACATGTCAATATTTGACCTCTATAACTCATGTTTTCACCTATATATATATATATATATATATATATATTAGTGGTGGACCGGATATCCGCATCCGCATCATTTTTAACATCCGCACTTCTGACTGCGGATGTTATGCGGATATTACCTCTAATAAATTATGCAATTTACAATTAAATTAGCTTATAAAGTAGCTTATGAGGCCCAGTCATGCACATTTCATGTAAAGTATTAATTATTAATGAACAAACAAAGATATAAACCTCAAAATATAAATAGCTGGTAGCACAGAAAATTGAATGAAACTTGTTTCATTCAATTTTCTGTGGCTGAAACTCTTGAGAAAGTTATTATTTTTATCATAATGAAAACATTAATATTAATTTTAATTCTTATGCATTGCCTCCCATAATAGTAATATCACGAAATTTGAAAAATTATATCATATATTCATAATTCTATATTATATTAATAGATTAACTAAATATCCGCATCCGCATCCGCGGATATTAAAATTAAAGATCCGCATCCGAATCCGCAGATGTTGAAAAACTGACATCCGGTCCACCACTAATATATATATACAGTATATATATATGTGGAAAATATGATAGAAGGCTCTTGTCTGATAATGAGCAATCTTCGTTTTATCAATATTCTAAGGTAAAATGAATTCTGGGGTGTATATATATATTGGAGTGATAGTGTGTGTGTGTGTACGTGTGTGTGACCTGGCTGGAGGTAGCTAACCATGGGGGGGGGATAGGGGACAGAAAAATAATACAAAATGCTTAAAGTGATCAGTACCCAACAATGATGAAAACAAAATGAAGCGAAATGTTTGCGCTGATTAATTCCAATGGTTGCGTTTCTGCAACGCCTTGATCATAAGAGTTCATTTATAGTTTTCTCGCGTACCCATAACACTAGTATGTACCGTTTGTACCCCCAAATGCTAAATTTCTTCCTTATGTTCTTTGTATCTCGTTTGCATCGTTAACCAATACGTTGATTGCCATTTTAAACCTCCACGTACAAAATAAAAGTTCATACAGACACATTAACGGACATGTTGAGAATTTTCAAGGAGGTTCGAGCTCGCATAGACATTTCAAGACGTTTGGAGACACATACAGGACGGATAAAAGACCGTCACGAGATCATAATGGATGCGAAATGAAGGACATTTGAGGACAGTTATTTAGGACGTACTGTGACATTTGAAGAAATATAAAAAGAGCTGAAGACATTTGAAGACATTCAAGGACATTTCAGAGCAAGTCCGTCGGAAGTAAATAAAGAAATTTTCACTCAGCGGCGCAGTTAAACGTGGAAGGACCATTTGCAGCCTGCAAGGAACGGTTAAAAGCATGGAAAAAGCGGAACAGAAATGAATTGGATGCCGAAAAACTAAATGCAAAGTGCAAATTAACAAAAATAATCTCTCTTGAATTTTTTTCTCAAATAATAAAGTATATATATATATATATATATATATATATATATATATATATATATATATATATATAGCGAAATTTAAAGGCTTTGTCTCAGACTTTTAAAAACTTAAAATAAATTCATTTGAAATATTGAATAAAATTTCTCCTATTATTTTTGAAGATTTTAAGCACCTTAAGAGTGACAAATCCTATTTTATATTTTTATATTTTATGTTTTTTCTGCTGTTTTGCCTTCATACATAATATCCTTTCGTGCCGACGAAAATTTTATTCCTAAATATTTTAAATGTATTTCAAATGGTTATTCCAGTGGAAATGTCTGATATATAATATATATATATATATATATAAAGTTTTTGCAATATATATATATATATATATATGATGAATAAAACCACGAAGGGAAAAGAAACACAAAGGGGTGCTCAAGCGCTTTCGTCTAATGACATCCTCAGGAACACTCATTAGACGAAAGCGCTTGAGCACCCCTTTGTGTTTCTTTTCCCTTCGTGGTTTTATTCATCATAAATATTTTTCACGTGTCACTTTCGTGAAATAATTTTTCATATATATATATATATATAATATATATATATATAGTAATCTTCTGCTTGATACACCGTTCACAGTTGTCCTTCTATAAAGTGCTTGGTAATGTGCTTTTGTGGGCCCATACCTTTAACCAATCTACTCTTAAAATGCTTTTCATCTCGCGTTCAACCCCGTTTTCGGCTTTTTCAATGTAACGCAATGTGTGCCCAGAGATGCCCAAAGACAAATTTAATTTTTTTTTTCTCTTTCCTCTTCTCCTTGAAAATTTGGATGCCCATATTTTGAGAAGGGATTTTTGCCTGCCCGTTTTTGTTTGTTTGTTTTTTGTCCGTTTGTTTGTTTGTTGGACGAAGTCGAAAGAGACGTTAATCTTTTGACGTTTCTTTGTTTTGTTTCGTCATCAATACACTTGGGAATTATTCTTGTTGAGAACGTCATTCTGTGCGAGTATACCTTCGCTTTCACACACTCCTTTCACAACCAACTAAAATTACTCTCTCTCTCTCTCTCTCTCTCTCTCTCTCTCTCTCTCTCTATATATATATATATATATATATATATATTATACAGGGTGGCGCAAAAGTCGCGCATCAAAGGAATTTTCAGTGTTCACTATAATATATATTTTTTCTTTACGGTAGGGAATGGCCGCGAAATTAACAATAGACGAGAGGGTGAACTTGGTTTTAGTGTATGGAATACCAGTTACTACAAATCGATGAATCGGTACAGAAAAAAAAAAATGTTATAGTCAACACTGAAAATTCCTATGATGCGCGACTTTTGCGCCGCCCTGTATATATATATATATATATATATATATATATATATATATATATATATATAATATATACACACACACGAGGGTAAATCAAAAAGTACTTCCAATTTGTCTGTCTTTTTTTCCAGAATTGTCTACACTGTTGCCCGTTGGCGGCGCTGCAATCACTGAGCGTACAGATTGCTGCTTCGTGGGATTGAGACCTTGACACTTGGTTGTTCAGTTGTAATCGCTGTAAACATAGCCCTACCACTTTCGACTTGCACCAAAGAAGCGCAGCGTGCTGCTGTCGTTCGTTTTTTTGTTTGCTGAGGGCGTAAAAGGGGCTGAAATTCACAGAAGATTATATATCTGTATAGTATGAAGATCAATTTTTGCCACGGCGGAGCGTGTATGAATGGATCGAAATGTTCAAAAATGGCCGAACAAGTGTCACCGACGCAGAACGATCAGGGCGGCCGTCCACATCGACCATGCAACCATGTTTACAACGCGATTACATCTGAACAACTGAGTGTCGAGTTCTCGATCCCACGAAGCAGCGATCTGTACGCTCAGTGACTGCAGCGCCGCCAACGGTCAGCAGTATAGACAATTCTGGAAAAAAAAGGCAGACAAATTGCGGATACATTTTGACTTACCTTCGTATATTAATATATATATAATAGATAGATAGATAGTTTGCCTTGTAGATGATACCACAGGTACAGTATAAGTTCCGGGTGCATGATTCATCAGGCGCAAAATTAATTTCAAATTTGTTTCCTCTTTGAGGTAGCACAAACGCAGTTTTCACATGGAAAATAATATATGATTCCGAGTACTTTCGTAAATATTTTTATCCCTCGTCACTTCCGGCTAACGAGAGAACAGTTTGAAAATACTTGGAATTAAGTTATATCCTTAAGACGTGTTACGAGTAATTATTTATACAGACTGTCTCATAAGTCCCTTTACCCCTGGACCTTATATATATATATATATATATATATACAGAGTGTCCCATAAGTCCGGCATCATAGGAGAAATTCATATTTTTCTATTTCTACAAACCATAATTCATATTTTTCTTATGCTTGGGATGCCAGTTTCCTGTCCACCATTCTGTTCAGTGACGAGACTGTTTTTTTATGGAAATGGTGAGGTAAACCGACAGAACACCCGCTACTGGTCTCAAAACAACCCTCACTGGTATACCTCTTCAAAGGAACAAGGTGCATTTTGGGTGATGGTATGTGTGGCATTGGAAGGATCGCATCATAGGCTCCTCTTTTCGATGAACATGTCACTGGAGGCACCTACTTACGTATGCTCAAGGAAGAAGCATTTCCCAGTGTCTTGAACGAAGAAGGAAATTTCCTAAACATGGTTCCAGCAAGACGGCGCTTCTGCACATTACAGCACCCAAGTAAGGGAATACCTGTACCAACAATTCTCTGGTCATTGGATAGGACGTCGAGGGCCTGTGGAATGGCCAGCTAGAAGCCCGGATCTCACGCCACTAGATTTTTATCTCTGGGGCCACTTGAAAGCGCTGGTATACGCAGAGAAAATTAGGAGTGTTGAACATTTGCGGCAGCGCATTATTGGGGCATGCAACACCATTACTCCTGATCATTCACCGTGGGCTTGCTGACTGGGTATCAACGTCTGAATTTGTGTGTTGAAAACAATGGTGGACATATTGAGCACGTTCTGTAAATAAAAGCTTTTGTTTTGCCTTTTTTTATTATTTTTCCTATGATGCCGGACTTATGGGACACCCTAAAAGGACGTATGAGACACTTTGTAGTTAAGATCTTACTCCATGACATTTTTCGTTTATAAACTGATATAAAAGCTTTTAAAGGACGAAAAAAAAAAAATTAACAACCGGACAATTAACCTACTTTTTAGCAAGAAAACAAGAAAAAAAACAGTCTACAGGGGGTGTGTCCATCGACTTTATGGAACACCCTGTACATAAATAAAATAAATTATACATAATGAAAAAAAGTTATTACAGAATATATTTATCTTGTCAAAATAAAAGGGTTTAAGTCAGGATTTTAAGAGGGGTTTCTTTTTTTTTTGAGTTCGTATGAATGTAAATTTTATAAACAATATGGGGGCTTAACATTGGCTAAAATCTATATTTCACGTCCAGTTTACGAGTTCATTTTCATGTAAAACAGAAATTGGCAACTTGACTGTCGCTTTTTCTCATTTTAGTTTATTCTCTTCTCTAACCAACTTTTCTCGTGTTAAATCGTAGTAGGATTTGTAACCACGTTAATTAATTTCTGTATTATATTAACTTTCTTCGCGTACGTAACAAGCGCCTGATTAAACTGACATCATATCACATCCGTGCGGATGTCGCTGTCGTCGTAAAAATAAAGAAAGCGAAAATACTAAAAGCTTCAGGTGTAAATTTCTTTGTTTTTTCTAGGAGTAAATAAAAATAGGAGTGATGACGTCATGCTCGTCCTTAGTTACGGGTGCGTTAGCAACACTCTACTTCAAACTGTGCGCGTTACCTTTGTTCCTGTTCCACTATAGGGGATCTATATATATATATATATATATATATATATATATATATATATATATTATATATATCCATTTCGCCAACAAGACCAAAGAATCGACACTATACAAAATTAACTTAACCTAACCTAACGTAGCGTAACCTAACCTATCTTAACCAATCCTAACCCAACTTAATCTAACCCACAATAACTTGTCGATTATTTGGTTTTGTCAATGAAATAACGTTAATCCGACTATAGACATATATCCCTTTATAAGTATACGTCATATTCCGTACAATTTTGACTCCCAAATTTGTCAAACTCTCTTTATAAATTAAAAAAAAACGATCTTGGAAGCAAACAATCCATTAACGCATTTATAAACAATCCGAGAATCGTAATAAAGTTTAGTAGAGGAGGTATCCTTTAACCTCTTCCGTAACGGCAAAGCTCGTATGACCGAGGGGACCTATATAAGCTTTACGCGATATCCGAACCACGCTCGATACATCATCCGGACGCGGAGGATGGTCCTCCATCCAATTACTGGACGGATCCAACGTCGCTTAATCTCCTCGCTGATCTAACGGGAAGGTGTGTTTCGACGACGGCGAGACGAAACCCCAGTAGGGGGATCGTACCCTTCCTACGTTTCCCTTAAAGTCTTTATTTCTCCCGCGTAATTGGCGTAATCTTTAAAACACGGTTTTAGACTTAAGGAGCGAAAGATATCGGCTGTTCACCGCCTTTGGATGAGGACCAGACGAGCGGAATTTGACGTTCAAAAGCGTCATTAAGGGATTGATATGGAAAGGGTACAAATGTATAAATAATAACGTTGTTATATAGTTGTTCTACCGTATATCTAAATGATTATGTGCATATATGCATATATTTACCAACTGTTTGGACACAGTTTGTGTATATATATATATATATATATATATATATTATTAAGTCGTAAATATATTATTATTTATTAAGTCATAAATAAAAGACAAAGGCTTTAAACATTATTTCACAAAGCACTGCTCCCCCCTCTCACATTCAGGGTACGAGCAGCTCGCAACATCATTGCCAGGTATATAGAGGGACACTGTAGTAACGAGGCTTCCGCATATATAAAATGCCTATTATACACAATAAAAAAATGCGTAGATGAAATGGCTCATCACTGAAAAACCAAAAGCGAAGGAATAAAAAATCTGAAAATGAAAAATTTGAATAAAGTATATAGCAAAAGTCTTTAGTATTTGGTTGACAAATTTCAAAATAGCCTCGGGAGAATTTATGCAAATTTAAAGTAAATTAAAAATATAAACTTATCAAGAATGGAAAATAAATTATTTTGATTTTGATTTACGTAAAGATTAAAACTCTTCAATAAAGTACACTAAAATACAATACAAATTTTAAAACTGATAATGTCCTGATTCCTGAGTCAGTCGCCAGACAACCAACTGAGCCGAGGCAAGTTAAAAAATATTAAATATTAAAATATGATGATGATTCAGCCATAACCTTGATTTGACTTCCGCCCGAATTGTTCATTCTAATGAAGGTGAAGCTTGTCACCCCACCTTAGACCTACATTTTAACGTGGAATCCGAATCACGCTTCACCACGGGCGGTAAAAAATTAGAGAGTTCACGCCGCCTGGACTCGATCTCACAACCGCCCGATCAGCAGCAGCAGCAGCAACAGCCCAGCGTCTTATCTACTAGGTTACCCAGGGTACCCATTTATCTGCCAACCAATTTTTTTTATTGTGTGGAAAGATAAACTGGGTTTTTGCTGCGAGCTGCCTGCCGTCACCGGGTCTCGATCCCGGGGCCGATGGATTCGTAGTCAGCGATGCTAACCACTATACCACATATATATATATATATACATATATGTTATTTACTCTATACCTTCAATGAATTCTCTTTAGTATTTAAGTAAGATTAACTTATCTCCATACATGAAATATGTATATGGACGAACTATATGGTAACGACCCACGAACCATTTTGAGTTGAACTCTCAATATGGAGAAAAGACGAATTTCCTTCTCAATTTACATTAATAACAGAATTAAATGCAACATTTTCAGCCATAGTCGGGGTCAGTTCAGCAGAACGCAAACTTTAGTTTGATAGGATGCCATCTCAGTTAACCCATTAAGGACCAGAAAAATTGAAAGCGGATTTTTGCTAGTAGAAAAATGTACCAGTGGTCCTTAAACTAGTTTGAACTATGTAGATATTCCTTAACTTCAGAAAGTTCAAAAAGTTCAACATTTTACCCTAGAAATATAAAGATGGCCGTGAAAAAGAAATGATGTAGCTTATTATAAATAAAATTTTGGTTGGTTGAATATAAAAATAAAAATAGATTGATATTTGCACATCTATACATCCAAAATTATATACATCTTCTTTATTAATGGTACAGTTCCCATCAGATCAACAATGTTGATTAAATGAGGATTCTCAGACATAATGATGCCTGAGGTGATTCGGCTGTGAAAAAAAAAGACAATGCCGAAAGTGGCTCCCTATTTGCGCAGTAACTTATAACTACAGAGTTCACGAAAATCATTGACAAACAAACAAACTCGAAGTGTTTATTAGCGCACTAAACACTATCCTGAATATTGTTTACAAATTTCAACTTCGCGGTAACCAATTTGACAATCCTCGTTCGGGAAATCCGAGAATCGTAAGTACGAGTGAAAACGCTGAACGAGTCCGGCAGTCTGTCCTGCTGCGTTCTAAGAAGTCAAGAACCTACCGGAGGTCAGCGCCGCACTTCGAAGAATCTTGAAGAAGAGTCTAAAAATATTTGTGAAATCAATTATCACGAGTTTGAAATTTTACTCATTTG
Source organism: Bathynomus jamesi (assembly GCA_023014485.1). NCBI lineage: Eukaryota > Metazoa > Arthropoda > Malacostraca > Isopoda > Cirolanidae > Bathynomus > Bathynomus jamesi. The sequence continues at coordinate 835,802 of JAJOZX010001037.1, read as the reverse complement.
AGTTAACTACGCAATTACTTCGAGTTTTAACTGTACTGAATAATGAAAATAGGTATTCTACCCAAAACTATAAAATGGGCGCGGATGAGTTAAATGTCGAGACTGGTCACGCAACTTCTTTTAAATGTTGATAATTACACACCAGAGAATATTATTGAAACATTTTTCACCTAAAAGTCATCATTTAACTAAAAGACCATCGAAACTAGTTCACCAATCAAACGCATTACGATAAAAAGCTTTCATAATACGTAATAAACAACTTGAATTTAAGATTAAAAGATAATATCTAAATTTCTATAATTTGTAACACATTTGCTTAAAATGAGAAAAAAAGCATAGACTGAAAAAGCTTTCCGAGTGTGCGATAAGTAGGATGGTACTTTTCTAATTTAACGTATACTGCATTTTATTCCCAAGCACGTATATACTGAAAATAAAACTAACGCTCCAATATGCGCATCAAATTTGATTAAACTGCGAAGAAAGTGTACCTTTAATTAAAAAGAATATATATATTACAGCGACAACGAGTTACAAAAACTTTCCAAATATGCAATAATGAAAAAAAATACCTTAAATTGCAAAAGTATCATTCATAAAAATTTCCGACGATGAAGAAAATGTCACCTTTTGTTGGTGAACCCAAATTGAATTGACAATCCAATTTTATATTATTTTATCTTTTGAACAAAATCGTGTATTATTAATGTTATCTTAATTCAAATTCCACCAACATGAGTAGTCGATCATTTTTTAATATAGGATATTTAGTTATAGAAATATACCAAATTTTATAATAATAATTTATTGATATATAATATATGTTATATATGTTACAATCAATGTCTAAAATCAGGCAATTTGTAAATTGACTGAAATTTTAGGCAATGTATCAAATTGATGATACACACGAAACCTAACCTAACTTAACATAACCTTTCTGGTAATGCTGTATATGCATGCCCACTGGTATTTCCCAATATGCTGCCTAAAAATTCATTAGGTTAGGTTGGCTAAAATTTCAGTCAATTTACAAATTGCCTGATTTTAGACAGTGACTGTAACATATATATATATATATATATATATGCTGCAAACTCACAAGGAAAAAGAAAAACGATTCCAAGGCCTTTCGTGTATTCCAAGCTACACCTCGTCAGGGAATGATTCCCTGACGAGGTGTAGCTTTGAATACACGAAAGGCCTTGGAATCGTTTTTCTTTTTCCTTGTGAGTTTGCAGCATTTATTCATTTCACGTGTTTTATTGTGAAATTCATCCCATATATATATATATATATATATATATAGTAAGTTTATATATATATATATATATATATATATATATATATATATACTGAAGAAATTATAATTCTTTGAGAATTATATGTAGTTTTGGTGTATGTAATGTATGTATGTATGATGTATGTATGTATGTCCGCGTGATCAAATGGCTTGTAATGTACCGCTTTAACGGAAAAATAAGTTTTTTTTCACGTTTATTACCTATGCCTATATTTGAAACGAAATCGAAATTGTGAAAAGACTCGTATTCTTCAATAAAATAACACTGCAAATGCTCTCGGTGAACTTAGACCAATGGTTCCCAACCTTTTTTGGCTGAAGGCACCCCAGTGTCATCTGTTCTTCTTTCACGGCACCTCGGAGGACTTTCGTCCCCAACTGCTCAACATTCAGTTCTCCCCCACTCTCCTCCCCCCAACACCACGTAACTTCAAACTTAGCCTCTACAGTTTCCGTTTAGAGTTTAGACGTAATAAATCGCGAATGCTTTGTTTCGTTTGATATTTACGCACGTTCGCTAACTTTTCAAATTTCAGTTACCAGTTTTTAGTAATTTTCACGAAATGTCGCGGCACCCTGTTTCGAAACACTGACTAACACGAAAGCCTGAAACCGCAAACAACCACAGTCCAACATTATTTTTCTCGTGCGTCGGGCGGAAACACTGTTGGACTGCAGTTGCCTACAGTTTCAGGATTTTGATTTCTTATTCCCGCTAAGATAAGGAACAACGCAACCTTTTCCTTCTAAAAAAGAAAATAAATTCCCCCTCAACGCGTACGTGGAAAGGAAAAAAACAAACAAAACAAATCTCTATATCAATATTCATATTCAAATATCGGAGAGGCGGAAATACTTCCTCTTCACAATCAGGGAATTAATATTATTTCTGCGACTTACGCATTTTGAAAGGTAAAGAGAAGCTATTTTTACCTCCTTCTACAAATATAAGATACACTTCCTGCAATGCAGGATTTCCAGGCTCTGTAAACCAAATACGAAATCACGGATAATTAAAGGTTTAACTTTGCTATGGTATAGAAATTCCGTACGACTTTGCCTAAATATGAGGAGATTATTGATATTCCTTAATTAAATCATAGTAGAAAACTATTATACACCCGAAATGCCTCAACCATTGGGGGCCTTTCTCGCGCTTTAATTTCGTAAGACGTAAGAAAAACATGTTCACGTCAGAGGAGAATCATTATTCCGCCATACGTCAATGGCTAACATAAATTAATAGCCTAAATTAATTTAGGCTTTGTAAAGCGTTTTTATACATTGACTAAGAATATAAAAAAGATATATATATATATATATATATATATATATATATATATATATATATATATACAGGGTGTCCCATAAGTTCGGTCTCACAGAAAATTTTATTTTAAATTAAATTTACAAAAGTAAACTAAAACAAATATTGAAATTGATGTCTTGTTTTGCGACAAAAGGTCTTCGGAGGCATTTTCCTCACGAGTGTAACTTGCTTCCATATTAGCCATTGAGTGTTATTCTACCTGCAACATTAAATAAAGGTCCCAAAACAAGGCATCAATCAATTCGAACATTTGTTTTAGTTTTAATGTATTACTTTTGTAAATTTAATTTAAAATAAAGGATCAATCCCAGAATAGGCACCTGAAATCATTTTTAGGTGCTTAATCTGGGATTGAGGCAAAACACAGGTGCTTAATCTGGGATTGAGGAGTAAAAAAAATATAAACAGTTTTTAGAGATATAATTTCATTGTTTTTATCAATATTTGAAAAAATCAACTCTAACCTAATCTTTTGCTATATCTTCTGCTTTTTTGGTTAGTTTTGCTATTCTTACCAGTTTGATTTTTACCTGATTTTCACATTTAATATTTTATTAATAATATTATTCGATTTCTATTTCAGAAATAATCAAGTGACCCCATTATGGCACGATTAGTTTTTAACAGTGATATTTTACCGTTACTAGCAGACGGGAAAGCAGCAATTAATTGGTGTAAAGTTAACAGTTTAATAAAACAAGAAATGAAGTGTACGAACTGCAAGCTGTTAATGAACTGGACAGTGTATTCAAGGCATGTTGATGGATTCACTTGGAAATGTAACAACAAAGAATGCTCAAGATATCAAACAAGAACTCCCATTAGGAAAGCCTCATTCTTTGAAAAGTCCAAATTACCATTAAAGACCTGGATTCATGTATTTTACTTGTGGAGTGAAAATATTAGTGAAGTTAGCCTGTGCCATCAAGCTGGTATTTCAAAGAACACTGCTGTTGACTGTTATAGTTTTTTGAGAGAGGTGTGTAAAATATACTTTGATAGACATCCTATTAGACTTGGGGGTCCTGGAGAAATTGTACAGATAGACGAATCGTGTTTCTCACACAAACCAAAACACCATCGTGGACGTGCCCCACAAAAGCAGATATGGATTCTTGGTATTTTAGATGTCCGAACTAATTCAGGCTATATGCAGGTAGTTGAAGACAGAAGTGCTGCAACACTGCTTCCAATAATTCAAAAAGTAGTAATACCTGGAAGTGTCATACATACAGACCAATGGAAAGCGTACAGAGATTTGCAGCATCTTGGTTATATACACAAAACATTAAACCATTCTGTAAATTTCGTTGACCCAGAAACAGGTGTGCATACACAAAATATAGAATCTTATTGGAACAAGCATAAATCAATAATCAAAACCATGAGAGGATGTCGTCGTGAATTATTAGAAACATATCTATACCAATTTATGTGGCAAGATAGATTTGCTTCAGATGGATTCAGAAACATTCGGGTTCATATTGCAGGAATTTATAATATCTAAAATTTTTCTTTATTCATTAAACCACTTTAAACCTTTTATAACTTTGCCTTTATTACATTTGTAATAAACTTTGTATAAACAATAGATTTTGTAATCATCAGGTTTTTTTTATTTAATTCCTTGCAAGGTGCCTATTCTGGGATTGAGGTTGAACGCAGGTGCTTCATCTGGGATTGAGGTACATCAGGTGCCTATTCTGGGATTGAGGTTGAACGCAGGTGCTTCATCTGGGATTGAGGTACATCAAGTGCCTATTCTGGGATTGACCCAAAATAAATTTTCCTATGACACCGGACTTATGGGACACCCTGTATATATATATATATATATATATATATATATATATATATATATATATATATATATATATGGGCTGAATTTCACAATTAAACACGTGAAATAAGTGAATGATGCAAACCCACAAGGAAAAACAAAAATGATTCCAAGGCCTTTCGTATATTCAGAAGTACACCTCGTCAGGGAATGAAGGGAGAAGGCGAGATGACAAAAATATATACATAAGTACAATTATTAGGCCAAAGACATAAAATATCATCTATATACCTGTACCAAACAAGGTTAAAATTAACAATAGTAGGCAAAATTCTGCTTTCAAAAAATTCCATATATATAAATTAGCTAATACCAGTGAGAGGGAATTTCCATCGCCAATCTAAACGACATAGCATAAAACCTATTTTCAAACTTATTTTCACAAAAGTCCCTGTTAATGACCTACTTGATTTTTTAAAAGATAAGATCTCTGAATATTCTTTCTCTGTTCAACACAACACTCTTATTGAGTTAATTGAACTTTGCGTTAAAGATCGTAAATTTCTGTTTGAAAATAAGTTTTATGCTATGTCGTTTGGATTGGCGATGGGAAATTCCCTCACCGGTATTAGCTAATTTATATATGGAATTTTTTAAAAGCACAATTTTGCCTACTATTGTTAATTTTAACCTTGTTTGGTACAGGTACGTAGATGATATTTTATGCCTTTGTCCTAACAATTTGGATGGTGACTTATTTCTTGGTAGGCTCAACAATTTAGTCCCATCTATTAAGTTCACAGTTGAAAAAGAAAATGATGGAAGCTTATCTTTTCTGGATCTAAAAATTTGGAGATGCTTTAGTCAGTTCAAATTTGAAGTTTTTCGCAAGCCTACTAATAATAACTCTTGTGTGCATCTTTATTCTGACCATCATCCCTCAATTAAATCTTCTACCTTCTCTGCTATGTTTCTTAGAACATTGAGAGTTGTTAGTCCTGAATTTTTAGATTCCGAGTTATGCAATATCATGAATATTGGTACTAAATTATGTTATCCTATTTCATTTTTAGATAACTGCCTTAGGAAAGCCAAGAATAGGTATTAAAATAGTGTAAATGTAAAGGAATTTGAGCGTAAAAATATCCTTAGCCTACCTTACCATGTTAATTTTCAATATCTTCCGACTTTACCTAAAGCAATTGGCATCAATGTAGTCTTTAAGTATAATAATACTGTTAAATCACGCCTAATAAAGAATAGGTGGAATAATATATATATGTGTGTGTGTGTGTGTGTGTGTGTGTGTGTGTGTGTGTACATGTGTACACAAAGTATCAAATTGAAAGTTAAAAACAAAGTTAAGAAGGAAGAAGCCTCTAAATG
>JAJOZX010001037.1:765000-817500 GCA_023014485.1 Bathynomus jamesi | reverse complement strand
CGTTTAATGTTCAAACTTAATTATAGGAAGGTTATGCTTAAGGAACATTAATTTTTCTGCCTTTTCTGCTGCTAGTCTGTTTCTCTTTTCATCATATATTAATCCAGCACTGCTAAATAATCTCTCGCTTGGTACGTTTGTTGGAGGACAGGCTAAATGTTTCCTTGCAAGTTTACTCAAGTATGGATAGATATTCTGCGTATTTTTCCACCAACTAATAGGATTGTCACATGCAGCCAGGCGTTTTTCTTGGTGATAGCTCTCGATCATTTTTACTACATCTTTTGACATCGCGTAGGTCTCGTCATTGCTGCTTGACTCAAGAAACTGAGAGACAGATTCTGTGATAGATTTGCTTGTTGAAGGTGTTGGTTCTGTCAATGAAACTTTTATTCTTTTGGTGGGTGGCGAAGCGACAGATTCAAGAGATTGAAGCTCTTCAACTGCTTTGCCAAGTGATGATTTAACTCGTTCTAATGTACTAGGTGAAAATAACTTAGCTGTGTAACGTGGATCTAAGTAGGTTGCAAGAGAGTAACTTCATACAAGAACAGCCTCTCGTCTTGTCGCTTGCATCACTTTTGCGCACAATGAACTAGTTCTATTAATATAGTAGAATTTGATAATTTCCGCTTATTAATGACGTTTTATCTCAACGGTCCACATCCGCACGACATCCGCAGTCCAAAGTGCGGATGCGGACGCGGATGCGGATGCGAGAAACTGTGCGGATGTTCCGCGGATGCGGATGCGGATGTGACCTAAATCACTAATATATATATATATATATATATTGCTTAATGAAAAATTTGAAAAACCTTTTCGTTATTCCTGGAAAAATTTGAGCCTAAATTAATAAATAAAAATTCTAACATAATTTCTACCGTGACTTCTTGGAAATAAAATTGGGATCAAATGTAGAATTCGGACCCCAGCCTTCTTTAGTTAGCTTTATAAGGCTAACTAACGAAAATATCATGACCTAACCTAACCAATCGTCAAGGGCGTACAGTTAACCTAACGATTGGTTAGGTTAGGTCGTGATATTTTCGTTAGTTAGCCTTATAAGCCTAACTAAAGAAGGCTGGGGTCCGAATTCTACATTTGATCCTAAAATTGTAAGTAATAAAAAAAAAAAAAAAGAACGTTAAAAAATTATGAATTTTTTCCAACTACGAAAGTTTCCGAAAGTTTCCAAACTTTTAATCTTTTAATAAAAGTACTAAAAAAAATCCTGCAAGTAAAAATCTCACCCCCCACTCCCCACTCCACCCCGCCAACCACCCATCCAATAAAACATTTCTTTTTCATATGATTTTGTTCCTGTAATCATATATATATATATATATATATATATATATATATATATATATTTTAACATTCCGAACTGATAAAAAATTAATTCATTGTAAGAAAAATTTCCAAATCACACACACACACACACACACACACACACACACACACACACACAATAAAAACTGATATAAATTAACGTTAAAAATATGATGATCGTAAGGCATAACAAACTTTATGCCTGAAAATGCTTCGGAGAAGTAAAATGATTTATTGGAGGTCGTTGCAAATAATTACAGTGATAAAAACACAATTAAAATTATGTACCTTTTAATACCAAAAAAAAGAAAAAAATAATTATGGGAATATCTCCTCGTGAACAATAATTAAATTTCTTCATATATATATATATATACACACACACACACACACACACCTCGGTGGTGTAGTCGTTAGCGTCGCTGACTACGAATCCATCGGCCCCGGGTTCGAGACCCGACGGCAGCCGGCGCGCAGCAAAACCCAGCTGTTCATCCTTCCACACAATGAAGAAAGTGGTTGGTAGATAAATGGGTACTCTAGGTGCCTTAGTGGTTAAGACGCTGGGCTGCTGATGGGGCGTGGTTCGGATTCCACGTTAAACTGTAGGTCTAAGGTGGAGTGAAAAACTTGACCTTCGTCAGAAGGAACAATTCGGGCGGAAGCTAACCAAACCAAAGGTATATATATATATATATATCTATACATTGTGTGTGTGTGTGTGTGTGTGCGCAAAAGGTTTTCGAGAGCAAATAAATTTTTGTTAAAATTTAAAGATATTATTCTGCTTTATAAATTAAGGTATTGATCAGTGATGTAGGTCTCGAGATCGGTCTCGTCTCGAGACCGAGACCCAATTTGCAGATCTCGATCTCGATCTCGGTCTCCGCTATTTAGATCTCGGTCTCGATCTCGGTCTCGACAGACGCGGTCTCGGTTTTTCTCCCCGAGACCTTTCGAGACCTCTCGAGACTGTATTGAAAAATACATGTTATTGGCATACTCATGATGGTGGCTTGGTTGAACAGACACAATTCAGAGTGTTTATGAAAGTTTGTAAAAGTAAGGGACTCTAGGTATTCACTAATCAGTCACCCTGTTTTGAGTTGCCACGTTTGTCTTGCGGGGGGTGTGTGGGTCTGGATTTTTTTAGGTTAGCGCTACAACCCCCCCCCCCCCCCCGCCCCCGTCAGATTAATTAAGAGTAACCACCAGGCACTGCAAGCAGTTAAACGACAAGCTGACCGAAGGAATTATTCGTCGCTTTATTAAAGGGGTATTCGTCACATGCAAGATGGCTGAAAAGGACGGTGCTGATGAAGTCCCTTGCCATTTGCCAATAGCATCTATCCAATTGCAACATTACTTGACCCACATTTGGTCTACAGTGGGTGGACATTGAAGTACGAGCTGATAAAGATATTAAAGTAGAACTTAAAGAGGAAATAAAAGGTGTTATAATTTCATAATAAATTTTGAAAATTACAGAATTCATTATACCGATATATTTTTTATCATTAAAATTCATTATAGATCTCTTTGGGCTGAGTGGATGTTGAATTAATGTCATATATATATATTATTTAGACCTTATGCTAATTGCCATGCCTCTGTTTATAGTACCGATATGTCAATTTATTTTTCATAGAAATGGTGTTGGAAAAATGCTATACAGGAAACTCAAGCACGAAGAATGAGCAGATACAGAGAGACAGCGCTCATTCTCACAGCAGCGATGACGAAATAAAACAGAGTCAAACCAAAGTTCCGAGACTAATGGCAAAATATCAAAGCTATCGGTCCAAGCAGAAGAACGTTGAAACTGGGAAGATTTTCAACCGCAGGGAACAGTTGCGGCGGTACCTCTTAGAGATCGATGAATCTCATATTTTAGACAACTGCTCTCCAATAAAGTTTTGGCACCATAAAAGGGATAAATTCCCATCACTGGCCAATATTGCCATGACTTTTTTAACAGTGCCTGCCTCTCGTGCTCCAATTGAGCGTGTATTTAGCCATGGAGGCATAATAATGAGGCCCCACAGAAGTCGAACTTCAGCAGATCTTCTGAGCATGCTGATGTTCCTTAAGTGTAATGAGCACCTATCATGCTTTAAATAAATGCACAAGTCAAACTGGGTAGTGGGTACGTTCATTAAACCTTCTGTAACAGATATAAAAGAAGTAAATAAATATAAAGTACGTGTATATATATATATTCATTTGTTAATTTATAGGCTACACGTTTTGCATTCAACACACTACATCTGAGAAAGTAGTTATTAGTTTATTAATATACTTAACATAGTCTAATTTCCATAGTAGTGTAAAACAAATTGAAAGGGCATGAGCTTGGTCTCGATCTCGATCTCGGTCTCGAATTTTAAGGGTCTCGATCTCGGAAGGTAGATCTCGATCTCGAACCTTTGATCTCGGTCTCGATCTTGGTCTCACAGGATCAGGTCTCGGTCTCGGTCTCAGTCTCGGACTTGGTGGTCTCGACTACATCACTGTTATTGATCTTTTAAGTTTTTAATAGTGTATAAGTTGCCTTGCCCACAGTAGATGTCTGCCAGCTTTTGATAAGCCTAACGACACTCCAGAGTTGCCAAATCTACCTATATAGTCTTTAACGGAGACTCGTAAATTCAAAATGTTCTTTTCGGCTAATATAAATCACGTAACATAGTTAGGTATAAAACCAAAATTATATAAATTCATTTGCTAATATCATTATTAAACTAAAACTATGCAACTTCAATAAATACTTTTGCGAACGTGGCACCACGGGAGTCTCTACGGGGCATGGCAAGAAGGAATGCCAGTTCGTGCCTCACCTGAGGGTCGGTCGGTGAGCTCACTGTTTTCGTTAACAACCGTCTAAACAAGTGTAGTGACAAAACTTCGATTTTTATCTTAACTTTGCTCTGTAAAATCTAATCTCTCGCGAAGTGAACGATCTTCTATCTTGTGAAATAAAACTTTGAAAAAATGGTAACGCGTCGTCTTTATTCTTCACGCGAAAAGTTAAGAAATTCTGTTCCCTCAACGGATCGAGGGAAAGGAGGCCATTCTACGAGAGCATCAAATTATTCATAACACGTAGTAAGATCAAGTTTGTAAAGAAGAATCCGAACGTAAAGCGGTATACACTTCGTTGTTGGCACGACGAAGCAACGTACTGAGTTACCTAATAAAAGGAATGGTGTAACGTCATATGAAGTGCTCCGGACCACAACCTGCCAAGCGCCAGTGTGGCCAGAATTGAGTTATTTATACCACTATATTCCCCGACCCTTCCTCTATCCCGTGGATGAGTCAGGGAGAAGATTGTGGACCTGTACGTATGGTCGAAATCAAAAGTTAGGGCATTTTACAAGTTGACAAACTTTAACTGCATTTTTCTTCGTTTTTTAATTTTGGCGCTTGGGCAGCTTGTGATCCGGAGCGCCTCATATATTATAAAGAGCATACACACACTCAACTCGACAGGGACGACCTTATGTGGTGATATATATATATATATATATATATATATATAAAAACATAACTCAAAGAAAACACAACGGCTATCCGACAGTGGCGCTTTTCTGTCAGGAGTATATATATATATATATATATATATATATATATATATATATATATATATATATAATATATTATTATATATATATATATAAATAAAAGTCACCATCCCGATATATATATATATATATTATATATATATTTTTTTTTTTAAAGTTCGGGAAGAACCGATTCGCCTCTATTGAAAAGGGCATATCTCGGCGGAAAAACAAAGAAAAAGTGAGAGGAAAGACAGAGGAAAAAGAAAGGGTGCTCGAGGGGACAGTCGAAGTGGAAAAAGACCAAGGATGACAAGGACTGCAGGGTCGAGCCCCATCATCCTTGGGTGCTAGGATATATATATATATATATATATGAAGATTCGTGTGCTCGTGCGTATGTACATGATTGTATGTACGTGTGAGAGGTGACGTACATAAAACCATTATCTATACACATAAATATAGTACTTAAATAAGAATAATAAAGTAAATAAAAGAATTTCGTTAAAATATTTCCCTTTCTGAAAGTAAACGTGTCTCTTATTACGAGTGATACTCAAAGACTACATAATTTATCATTGTTATTCGAAATCGGGACGTCAAAATAAGAGAATTACAGTAATACTGAATTCTGTTCTCGTACCAACTCATCTCTTTGAGGGACTTCAAAGCTTAAAACTTCTTTGAGTTTTGACAAAAAAATCGATTTACTTCCCCACCAAAAAAGGATATTGCATTTTAACACTTCAAAATTGTAGATTTCAGCTCTCTCTCTCTCTCTCTCTCTCTACACACACATATATATATTCGAACATCAAAAGCCTGTGAAGCTCGCATAAATAACGATAACAAATTTTGGAAATTTGTTAAGAATCAAACGGGTGTCAAAAATGTCCTCCCTCCGACAATCGAAGGGGAGTCGGGGGAAGATGAAATTGCAAAGCTGTGGAAAAACCACTACTCTAACATTCTTAACAGTGTGAGTAGGGATAATCTTAAGATATATGGCAGCGAAACGATTGTGGGAGGGACAAGGGAAAATACTTTGATATCATTTTCTGAAGTAAAGAGGTTAATTAAAGAGTTAAAGACTGGTTCTGCGTCAGGGGTAGATGACTTATCGAGTGAGCACTTAAAATATGCAAATGACGTAGTATGTCTGCATATATCATTGCTCCTATCAGCCGTGCTTGCTCATAGCTATATCCCTGCAGAGTTCATGAGGGTATATATCTTGCCCCTGGTCAAAAATAAGTACGGAGACATTCTGTCCAGTAATAATTACAGGCCTATTGATGTCGTTTCCTGCTTCTCGAAACTACTAGAAAAACTCTTGTTCCTCCGCTTAAATGATTTCCTATGGACATCTAATCAGTTTGGCTTTAAAAGGTCCCACTCAACTGACCTGTGTATCTATGTACTTAAAGAAACAATATCTAAATACATTGACAGTAATTCAACTATTTATAGCTGTTTCCTTGATATAAGTAAGGCATATGATAGAGTGAACCACAATATTTTATTTGCAAAACTAGAAGACAGGAAGGTTCCCATGTACAGTGCTTACAATAAGTCTCGCGCCTCTGTCTCGTCCCAAGCTAGTCTGTTAGGTATAAAATGGGCGGTCCTTATGGCAGCGGAGGTGTGTTCGGATTGGTACACATAATTGCTCTAACCCATCAATGACGTCCATTATTACGTCACTTCTGCTACATTTTAGTGTTTAAAATACAAATGATTAAGAAGCAGAATGACCAAGTTTCGGGATGTTGGGATGGTTATGGAGCAATCCTAGTCATCATAATATAGCTGGGCATTACATTATACCGTCTCAATATATACTGTAGACTATAGAGAACGACTAATTCGGAAAATATCCCAAATCATGGAATGATGCCTAAGTTATTTTGACCAGGTCTAAATTATTTGCTCAAATGCAATGATTGATATTAAGTAATTGTTGGGAATTGTTGTCAATATTGTTGTTTGTGATACATATCCTACGTGAAGAATCTAATGATCAAATTCTTCAGTGAACCTTTCACGCGCTCGCATTTCGAGGAAGTCACGGTCGTCTCACTAATAGATAGTTTATCCATTGTTTTAAGTGGTAACCTATTTCATCTTATGAAAGTCATTAGTCTAAAGCAAGACTGGTGGCCGTGAATCAGAGAAATTTGCATTTGATTTGTTCATCGTAATTATTACGTAATATAGTATATAAGAGTTTATTGGAAGCATATCATATGACAATTCCCATAAACATGTGATGACCTCGATGTTGCTAGTTTTTATTTTTTTCCTGAAACTATTACCTTCTCATAGTTTTTTCAACAATGCATATATTATCATCTCCACGAGCGTAGACATTGCAAGAAAAGATTCTAACTAAGGATAAGTAAAGTTCTTTCATGGTCACAATATATACTTTTATAGATGTCAAACATAAAAATATAATAAAATTCTATATTAACATAAATATATATTCGATACACATTTACGTCATGGCTTTAACATCAGTATTTCGTATAGCTTCCTCCGGCATCAATAATTTCTTGCAATCGTTGCGGCATAGAAAAACCAGATTGTAGGGAATATTTGGTGTTCGACGTAAGCTCTCCCAACTATTCCTCGTGTGAGCTAAAAGTGCTTCAAATGTTCTTTCATTGCGTTGCTCCCATTCGTTAATCATTATTGCCCAAAGGTTTTCAATCGGATTCATATCAGGAGAACGTGGTGGCAGAATTAGATTAATAATCTCTGGCTCCCTTTCCTCCTCCCTTCGTAATTCCCCACCCAACCTCGTTTCCTTCGACATAGCAACGCTTACTTCCATCCTCAGTCCACTTCCTTCATTAAACCTATTATCGCTTTTACTGTCCCTTCCTTCCATCCTTCAATGCCAGCGTTCTTAAACCTAGCACATAAATTATATAATATGGAATCTAACACCTTAGATCTCTACGCATTCATGTTACTTGAAGACGCCTGTGTCTTAGGGGAATTTAAGTGTTGAGAGTGGGTTTGAGGGTAGTCTATAGATTACTAACAGATGACCTTGAACGCTCCAACTATTTAAAAATGATTATTTATTACGCACATCATATGGCATAATACACACATGAATTAAGTATCTTACACTATAGGAATGGAATTGAATCCTACCAGAGTCAAAAAGTCGCAAAATATGATAGATTAGTTTGTATTAAGAGGTTACTAAGAGAAAAGGATTTGGGATAGAGCGGAAGGCAGAGAGTATATTTTCTCGAGTTTCGGTTATATTAACGTTATATGGATACATTGCCATGCGGTGTGATGAGAGAGAGAGAGAGAGTTACAAGGAGTTACAAGGAAAAGAAGTATCTCAAAAGGCCTTGCGGCCCATACCGAGGAGGTACCAATGGTAACGGGGTGCCAGGGAAAATTTTCTACACCCTCAAATAGTGTGCAAGATTTGGTCTAACCTTTTCTTGAACTGATCCACAGAGGAACTGTTCACAACTTCTGAAGGTAACCTGTTCCACGTGTGACAGATCTTATACGTAAAGTAATTCCCACACACACTAGTCCTAAACCGTTTCAAATCCAACTTCCAACCATTGTTGCGAGTTGGGTTATCATTTAAACTAAACATACTTCTAAAATCGACATCGTTGAACCGGCGTAAGAGCTTGAAAACCTCGATCAGTTGACCGCGCAGCCTCCGAGTTTCAAGCGAAAACAAGTTCAGGGCGCGTAACCGTCGATTGTAGCCCATATGCCTAACGGAAGGGATTAACTTTGCGGCCCTCGCCTGCACTCGCTCCAGCCTCTCAATATCTTTCCTGAGGAGAGAGAGAGAGAGAGAGAGGATGGAGAGAGAGAGAGAGAGAGAGAGAGGGGAGAGAGAGAGAGAGAGAGAGAGAGAGAGAGTTACAAGGAGTTACAAGGAAAAGAAGAACCTCAAAAGGCCTTGCGGCCCATACCGAGGAGGTACCAATGGCAACGGGTGCCAGGGAAAATTTTGTCTTTCAACTATGCTAGCAGTAGTACTTTGTCTAGCCTATTTAAACAGATTTACACTTTGACTGGAAACACCTCTGAGGGAAGTTGGTTCCAGATATTAACTATTTTATAGGAAAAGAAATTTCCGCAGACTGAGGTCCTAAATGTCTTTACAACTCAAATAGTGTGCAAGATTTCGTCTAACCTTTTCTTGAACTGATCCACAGAGGAACTGTTCACAACTTCCGAAGGTAACCTGTTCCATGTGTCACAGATCTTATACGTAACGTAATTCCCACACACACACTAGTCCTAAACCGTTTCAAATCCAACTTCCAACCATTGTTGCGAGTTGGGTTATCATTTAAAACTAAAACATACTTCTAAAATCGACATCGTTGAACCCTCGTAAGAGCTTGAAAACCTCGATCAGTTGACCGCGCAGCCTCCGAGTTTCAAGCGAAAACAAGTTCAGGGCGCGTAACCGTCGATTGTAGCCCATATGCCTAACAGAAGGGATTAACTTTGTGGCCCTCGCCTGCACTCGCTCCAGCCTCTCAATATCTTTCCTGAGGGTGGGCGACCAGAACTGCACAGCATACTCCAGGTACGGCCGAACAAGGGAATTGTACAGTGAGAGCACAATCTCCTTGTTCCGAAACTGAGAGAGAGAGAGAGAGAGAGAGAGAGAGAGAGTGTGTTATCTCCTGCATACTCTATATATATATCTATATACAGTATGTCTCTATATATAAATAGATAGAGTGATCGACACAATGATAATGTGGACGTCATTGATAGGGTTAGAGCAATTATGTGCACCAATCCGAACCCACCTCCGCTACCATAAGGACCGCCCATTTTATACCTAACAGACTAGCTTGGGACGAGACAGAGGCGCGAGACTTATTGTAAGCACTGTACATATTAAATTTATTGAAATTTTGGTATTCCCACCAATCTTTCACCGTTAGGTGGGACAATGTACTATCCGAGTGTTTTGGCTCCTCTTGCGGGGTGAGACAAGGCCCCTCGCTCTCCCCTATGCTGTTTAATGTGTATATTGACGTATTAATTGTTTCACTTAATGAGGCAACAGTGGGATGTTGCATAGATAACACAAGGATAAATAACTTAGTTTATGCCGATGATATGGTGTTAATAAGTCCCTCTGTTAAAGGTCTGGATCGGCTACTAAAAGTCTGCGAAGTGTATTCGCAGAAACATGATATTGTTTTTAATGTTACAAAAACTAAGGTTATGCAATTTCATCCAAAAAGCCGTAATCAGCCAGCTGATATAAGGTTTAAAATGAATGGTGAAGTAATCGAGGAAGTACGAGAGTTTAAGTATTTGGGTCAAACTATTACCAACTCCTTGAGTGATGACTCGGATATAAGAAAACAATCTCGAAGCCTGTGTGCTAAAGCGAATATGACCATAAGGAACTTTCGATTTTGTACAAGTGAAGCTAAAGAGACATTCTTTCGTACTTTCTGCAGTAATATATACGGACAGCAACTGTGAGTGAATTATAAAAAAGGTTCTGGCAGAACCCTAAATTTGGCGTACAACGGGTCTTTTAGACTCTTACATAAATTACCCCCGAGATGCTCAACTTCGCAAATGTTTGCTACCCGCAATGTCCCGAGCTTCCCGGAGGTAACAAGACGTGCTCAATACAGTCTAATGCAAAGAATTAAAAAATCAACCAACCCGATCATCCAAGCTATCCATGAGTCCTGCCATTTATCCTTTAAAGTCTAAGCTATGGAATTCTTGGTACGAAAACATCTGTCTGTAGCTCCACTTAACTTCGACATTACAGTATTATTTCTAATCAATTGTATATATTTCTATCCTTAGTATATGAACTGTCATTGTATTAATAATATTTGTCATATGGACTATAGTCTGCCAATAAACCTTTTCATTTTCATTTTCATATATATATACAGGGTGTCCCATAAGTCGGGTCTCACAAGAAAATTTATTTTAAATTAAATTTACAAAAGTAATACATTAGAACTAAAACAAATATTCAGATTTACGTCTTATTTTGGGACCTTTTTTTTTTTTTGTTGCGGGTAGAATAACACACAATAGCTAATATGGAAACGAGTTACAATCGTGAAGAAAAGGTGGAGTCCTTTTCCTCACGAGTGTCAGTACATGCAACAAAAAAAGGTCCCAAAACGAGAGCTCAATTTGAACATTCGTTTTAGTTCTAATTTATTACTTTAGTATCATAAATTTAATTTAAAATCAGTTTTCCTACGAGACCGAACTTATGGGACACCCTGTATATATCGATCAAAACAAGAAATAACGTTGGGGGTTGGATTTACAATTGTACGGGCCCAAATACGTATTATGTAATTATTTTAATTACAAATTACCATTATTAATCAGCTATATTTATTATAAATTAGTCAGTCATTAGCAAAGTTTAAAAGAAAATGTGATCTACGCCCATACAATTTGTGAATATATATATATATATATATATATATATATATATATATCGTAAAGAATGACACTTGTATAAAAGAACATTCCGCGCAAGATGAGGAGGGAGAACGAACAAATGAAAAAAATAAGGTAACCACCCGGGAATCGAACTCGGGGTCTTCCGATTGCCGGTCATATATATATATACATATATATATATATATATATAAAAACAACAACACGAATTCTATGGGTTTTTGATGGGGGAAATCAAATATTTGAAAAAAATGATTAGGAAAACAAAAGCATTTTGTAATTTCAGCTTCATTGAATGAAAAATATTGAAAAGTAATCAAAGTTAAAATGAATTAAGCGTTCTATTCCAACTCGAAGCCTGTGTGCTAAAGCGAATATGACCATAAGGAACTTTCGTTTCTGTACGAGTGAAGCTAAAGACACACTTTTTCGTACTTTCTGCAGTAATATATACGGTCAGCAACTCTGGGTGAATTATAAAAAAGGTTCTGGCAGAACCCTAAATTTGCCGTACAACGGGTCTTTTAGACTCTTACATAAATTACCCCCCGAGATGCTCAGCTTCGCAAATGTTTGCTACCCGCAATGTCCCGAGCTTCCCGGAGGTAACAAGACGTGCGCAATACAGTCTAATGCAAAGAATTAAAAAAGCAACCAACCCGATCATCCAAGCTATCCATGAGTCCTGCCATTTATCCTCTAAGGCCTAAGCTATGGAATTCTTGGTAAGAAAACGTCTGTCTGTAGCTCCACTTAACTTCGACATTACAGTAATTTGTATATATTTCTATCCTTAGTATGTGAACTGTCATTGTATTAATAATATTTGTCATATGGACTATAGTCTGCCAATAAACCTTTTCATTTTCGTTCATTTAATCCTTATCACCGATATCGGATTCACTCTTATCAATTTCAACTTTAATTCAATTTTAATTTATTAATTTGTGTTCTCTGATTTTAATGTTACAAATTTCTTTCCATTAATTTTAACGTCATCAATTACGGGTCATAATTTTTAAGGGTCTTTACCCCATTTGGTCGACAAACGGCATAACATCTGACACTTCCAAAAACTAACACCTAAATTAAACTAACCTAGCGTAACCTAACCTAAGTTAATTCAACCCACAATAACTTGCCGATTTTATGTTAAGTCGATCAAAAATGTCGTTGACCCGAATTTTAACGTTATCAGTTTTTGCGTCATCCATGTTAACGTTAGCAATTTCGTGTTATCAACTTTAGCGTTATCAGTTTCGCGTCATTAATTTTAACATTAGTAATTTCTCGTGCTTAATATTATGTTAGTCAATATATATATATATATATATATATATATATATATATATATACACTATATATATACACAAGAATGAATATTTACATACAACAAGAAACGGAGTGCCATGTTTCTAACGAAACCTTATAAAAATATGGCACTCACTGTACGTTAGGGTGTCCCGTTTTGGACGAATCTCAAAGTTATTAATGTCCAGCCCTCTCATATCGTGACAAATGATGATTTAAGTATGCTAACCAATTTTTAGACCGAAATCAAAAGATTTGACCCCCGAGCACTCGATTAAAAAATTTAAGGGTCAAATTTTTTTTAAAATTTTTAGTTTTTTCGATTTTATGCCTATAATTTCAATTTTAGACACTTCTAAATGGTTCCATCTGATGCGTATTAAAAAAATGAATTATTTGATACCAAATTTATATAGGTTTGGCTTAAAATTTTGTGTTTATATGATTTTTTTAATATTTTTAAGGCATTTTATTAAAATTTTTAGAGTATTTCTCTTGTTGCTTTCAAGTTTATTAAATAAATAAAGCAAATAAAAGAAAATTAATCGTTTTCCGTTTAATTATCAAACAAAAATGGTAAAAATAATAAAAATATCCCTCTTTTATGGACTAGAAAAACAAAAGCTTCCTCTACATAAGAAAAAATAAAAAAATAAGTAAAACTTTCTTTTCATAAAAAATTACTAAAACTTCAACTAGGACAACATTATTTTTGATTCCTTACAGAAAGTAAAGATCAAATTTCGATACAAAGACATTACACAATTATAAAATTAAAACAAGATGAGAAAAAATATAAAACAAGTGCAATGAAAAAAAAAGTACTAAACTCCATAAACCTAAAATCTTCCTTTTAAAATAAAGAACTAAGAATTTATTTTCGATTTTTCGAATGCGCGGCCTAATCTCTGACATACTTGGTTAATGTTTTTTTCTTGAAATCAGGCACTTTTTGTCTATTGTCTTCAACCACCTGTAGCAGATATTGTTTTTGTTTTTCATCTCTAGTGATCGAATTAGCATAATCTTCTATTAATTTAACACCTCGTTCGGCCGTGTCATTTACTACTTTCATATAGTGTACAAAATTACTCATTCTTTTGAAATCTTCATCATCTTTCCATTCGTTTGCAGATTTTCTAAGCCAGTTACCAGAATAATTGAATAAATTCAAGAAGAGCCATGAGTTTGGCCCAGCTAGATCCGGAAGTCTCGTGGAAGGGTTAAGTGTAGGAAATGTTGGTGGTCCTCGTCGGTTAGAAAATCCTCACTTCTCAAATTTCGATATTGATTTAGCAATTTTGGTCTTCAATTCACCACTTAAATTTTCTGAAAATAAAGAAAGCGGTACCATTTCTTTAGTAACATACCAGATATGGCGATCAAGGGCCTTAATAGCCTGGTTTGCTACTTCTTCATCGATTTTCTTGTATGCTTGCAAGTCGTGATATAACTGCAAGTCATTTTCAGGTGCTTCAACTCCTTTTGTAGATGACACCCAAACTTTGATATATATCATTACTATAAAAATTTGCATACTCTTTCCAGCTTATTCACCATATTTTCAGTGTAATCTGCTTGATCACTAAAAGCAAACATTTTTATACAATACATGATTGTAGCCATCCATCTAGCACGATGCGAGGCTCCAGGATGAAACCAACGAATTCCTTTTGGTGGAGTTTGATTCAAAATCTGTAGGCATAACTCAGCACTTTCTTTATAATCCCCGCGAAGTAATACAGTACATTGCTATCTTCATTTTGCAGGATTTCATAAAGATATTTTGTTACATCTTCAATTTTATTCTTTAGGTATCTGTTTGTTGTTTCCAATGTTTGATGTTTCTTGCTCGTATCTAAATTCTTCCATACAGTTTGTCTAAATTTTTGAAAAATTTCATGATCAGGTGATATTGATTTGCGAAATATTACTTTAAAAACATCATTCAAAATTCTTTCAAATATATGATGCCTGCATGCGCACCAGAGTATCCTCTGTCCTAATAAGTCTTCTAGTCTTTTGCAGGCACCATTGATCCAACCGGAATTCGATGCGGTTGTATCGAAAACCAACGAAACCACTCTTCCTTCAAGGTTCCAATCCATAGCAGCTTCAAAAGTGGCTTGGGCTTGAGAAAATCCAGTAGCATCAGGGATATCTGGAACCGCTAAAATTTTGCCTTCCTTCGCACTTGCCATTCCCGAAACTAAAACAGTCAACCGTTCTTTCTTTTCACCCCTCAATTCTGTAACTATTTTAGAATCCCAATGGAGCGAAGAGAAATTTGGAGGCTCAAAATCGATTTTCACTTTCTTGGACAGGCTGACTGTTTCTAAATCTATATCACAGGCAGAAAGCACAGTAGCAGCAAAAGCTGTTCTTTGATTTAATGACAAGTTTAATCTGTCAGCTATATTGCAGTATTGCTAACTTTAGAAGACTTCATAATATTTTGACGCTTAGGACCTTTTTTCGCACTCGAAAGTTTAAATTCTGAATCATCTTGCTCCGATTTTGAAGACGAATTTTCTTGATAGACCATATTCATTTTAGATGTTTCAGGCATTGCTTTCCTTTGTGATTCTTTTAGTTCACAGTTTTTTATTTCTTGGATTCTTTCAGCGTTAGCTTTAGTCTTCTTTTCATATATTTTATCTAGAAATATCATATATTTTATTCATATATTTTTTTCATATATTTTATCTAAATATCATATATTTTATTCATATATTTTTTCATATATTTTATCTAGAAATATCATATATTTTATTCATATATTTTTTCCATATATTTTATCTAGAAATATCATATATTTTATTCATATATTTTTTTCATATATTTTATCTAGAAATATCATATATTTTATTCATATATTTTTTTCATATATTTTATCTATCCTAAGCACATTTCCCTTTCTCCTCTCTGATCTTCCAGAAATTTAACATCCCAAGTTTTCGTTTCATTACTTCTTAGTGGATCTTTCATTATAATTTCTTCAGCGTTCTGAGAGCTGATGTCAAAAAGTTTTTTTAAAATCTGGTTAAATTCCTGAAGTTTATTGTTATAATTAGGACGTTCTGCAATTCGTGCAATAGTATCTCTCTTTTTAATTAAGTCCTTTAATAACTGTTTAGGTCTCGGATGACGACCAACATCTTTAGAAGGTATACTGGCCAGGATCCAAAAACGTTTAACTTTTTCCAAAACTACTTTTATTGTCTCATCTACTGAGTTATTCCTCATGGAGTTTCTTTTTAGACTTAAAAAGTGACTAAGAACATCTCCATTTGAGGGAAAAGTGCCCCTCTGTGTAGTTCCAAATGAGGAAGGAGATCTCTAAGAACAGAATCATCACGTTCCTTATCTTTCGTTCATTTGAAGCCATAGTTAATCATTAGGTAACTAGTTGACTAGCTAAAATCCTGAAAAAAATAAGAAAAAAGTAAATAAAAACAAAATTTTTAAGCCAAACCTATATAAATTTGGTATCAAATGATTCGTTTTTTTAATATGCATCGGATGAAACCATTTATAAGTGTCTAAAATTGAATTTATAGGCATAAAATCGAAAAAACTCAAATTTTTAAAAAAATTTGACCCTAAAATTTTCGAATCGAGTGCTCGGGGGTCAAATTTTTTTATTTCGGTCTAAAAATTGGTTAGCATACTTAAATCATCATTTGTCACGATATGAGAAGGATGGACATTAATAACTTTGAGATTCGTCCAAAACGGGACACCCTACCAGTGTACGTATGCAAATTACTGATCAGGTTTTACGTGTCTTCAAACTTTAAATGATCGAATTTCCATTAGTTTTCAAATGGTTACAGCGCAACAAATATAAAACATGGGTTAATAAGATTGAATTACCATTATTACAATACTAATTAAAGTATATTATTATCAGCAATTTACGGCAGTAATCTTCATGTCAAAATAATAACAAAAATAATAAATAATAACAATAATAAATAATAATAAATTAAGAATGTTACTTTTTCTTTTCTTTCATACTGTAACTGCCCACCACACCCCACCACCCCACAATTTAAATGGACACAACGGGTACGCCGAGTATACTCATAAAAATACCTAAATACCCTTAGACATCCCCCACCCCTCAAATATTTACAGCCTAATTCCTGTGTCCCAAAACAATGCCTATCTTACCTGACTATTAAGTCGACAGGTAACGACAGGTAAAACACACACGAAGACAAACTGAACTATCTTTCAGAATGCATTAACGTGGGAATTAAGAACACGCATTAATTTAGTTATGGTTTTAACCATTTTACCCTAAAAATACTTTTCATACAAGATAAACTATACATTATCATTATTTCATTAACATGGATGGCATTTTTCACCTTTTATATTACCTTTAAAATAAGGATTAAATTTAACGGAGTCGATATTACCGGAGGAAATTCGAAAAATAAATGAAAGAAAATCATTAAAAATCAGGATTTGAAAATTTTATTAATTTTTTAGGCTCTAAATTAGATTGAATTAAGACATATTTCCACACCTTTTAGCAACTTGTAAACGTTAGGTAAAAAAACCAAACGAGTTATTTATATGTTTAATTTAACTAAATGTTAATAACTTAAATCGGAATACGCTTAACTTCATGCAGGGTTTAATTATCGTTGGAGGAGATTGTAGACACCACTCGTCCAGGGAAGTACTCCCGAGGGACTTTTGGCAGGAGACAGGGAGTGCTGGAACTCCTGTTTCTCGTGTCACTGTCGTCCTTAGATGTCTTTTATTGTGTCTCATCTACCTGTGAGCAGTCCAGTATGCTTTCAAACACACGCTTCTTCCTCTATTTCTCACTTACGCATACATGCATCTTACACACTACACAATCTTTTCAAAAATGTAACCAAAAAAATGGTTCTCTTTCTCCTTCTATGGGTGGGGGGGGGTGATGGGCATTTTTTTTTGGGGGCGTTCGCCCTTGGCCCCTCCTTCCTGCATAGAGAAATATATAAAATTCTGTGTGTGTGTCCTGTTTAAAAGATGTTCGTTTAAGAGGTTTTGATGATGTTCTTGGGTTGTTTAATGCCCTTCGTAACGGAAAAGGTCATGGGACGGAGGGGACTTACTGTACGGTTTACATGGGATCCGAACCACGGGTCCCCACATCACTTAAACGCAGAAGAACTAGTGAACAGATCCAATGTCGCTTAACCTCGCTGATCTAAAGAGAAGCGGTGCTGAGAAGTGGCTACGATGCGGCTGTGAAAAGGTTTTGTATATCTATTTCCTCTTAAAGGAAAAGTACGTATATAAGTGCCATATTATTTACATATACGAGTGCCACATTATTTACGGATATGAGTGCCACATTCTTTAGAAATCAATTAATGAAGGACTAAAATAAATCTTTTTATTTACTAATTGTCCAAATATAATTTTATTTTAAAAACACAATTAAATTTTATAACGCCATTAACTTCGCGAACATATTCTAAAAGTTAGATTAATTACAGTCTGGAACAAGTTCAATTATTCTGTGTTGTAGGAGAGAAATGCAATTATGCTAAAAAGCTGTTTCGTAATACATGATACGCGATATATATATATATATATATATATATGAACACGGGAAAACTCATTCTATTGGATGTAGAGTTCAGTATACCACAATTTGTACCTGCGGGCCAAAAATGGCCAGTGTGAATAATTGAAGGAACCTATTAGCTGTCTTTCCCCATTCGCATGCAGGCCTATGAAGGAGCTCCGTCATACAAATAAAATCTCTCTACTTTCGTCTGGTCTCTCGTCTCTCCTGTGTCTCGTTTTTTTGTCTCTTTGCCTCTATTGTCGAGTTATTTAAAAGAAGATGGGCTATTTAAGGGTCAGGTGACCACTTCCCAGGAAATGAATATTACAAAGGGGATGAGGCTGTCATAAATGACAGTATTGAGAAACCTCTCTCTCTCTCTCTCTCTCTCTCTCTAAGTTTTAAAGACACGTACAATGACCGTAAAATCAAGAAAATTAAGCGCACCGATCAAAACCCGAAATTAAAAAGAAACCTGAGCTCTCACCCACTGATTTAAGCAAGCATCAATTTCTTGCTGAAAAAAAGATTTGCTAAAATACAAAACTTAAACCATAAAGTGTGTATGTGTATGTGAGAGAGAGAGAGAGAGAGAGAGAGAGAGAGAGAGAGAGAGAGAGAGAGAGAGAGAGACTCATTTTGTCTTTATTCTTTACTAAATTTTACCTTAATCACCATTTTTCATAATTAATGGATATTTTGAAGTACCATTTTTTAAAAGAAAACCAGCCAATTATTACCAACCGATGATATTAATCTCATTGTTATAAATCATTTAAAAGTGTTTTATTTTCGGTTTTAATACTAGCATTAGTAACATCATGTCCCAATTTTATTGCTCATTTCTTTCTTTTATTATTATCTACCTGTCTTACTTCTTCTACGCATAAGCATCTTCCACCTACTGTATAGACCCGCCCATCCCTCTAACTCTTACAACACAGTACGAGTAAATAAGCATGTATCACACTCATCATTTTTCCGTCTGGAAAGCTGCCATCAACGACAATCGCCCAATCAACGTCTTGAAAAGGCAGTTGTTCAATAATCATTCACAGCCTTAGTGTGAGATGGGAGCCATGGCAACCAAATGTGGTGCCATTTACATTTGTTGTATCCTTATTATCATTAAATGCGTAGGAACTAAATATATAGGGATAATTATATATATATATATATATATATATATATATACACACACCACACACCACACACCTATATATATATATATATATATATATATATATAATGGGCAGTCATAAGCATTCGTACAGAGAAATATTTAAGTTATATTCGTCCTTATCTTTTGTACCATGCACTGGATAATTATGAAAAGTCTACCGTTCGTTTGGAGAAATTTAGCAAATAAGAAAAATTAGTTTAACTCCAACATATAATGTAAAACATCAAAAAGTTTGAGGAAAAACAAACAAACCCCCAAAAATAAAAAGTTAAAATGCAAAAGTTTTCTTACATTTATTTACAAAATTTAATACTTTGTGTGTTCAATTTAAGCTTGAAGAATTTAAAATTTTTATCAGTAGTTGGCTGTTTATCGATTAGAGATTGTTGGCAGTTCTGAATTCCAGAATTTTCTCTGTGAATCTTCACGGAAAACGGATGACTGTATGAGCCATTAGTAAGCAATGGATCGTCGTGGTAAGGAGCTGTCTACAGATCTTAAGAGATCTATTATTGCTGCACGCGAATCTGGAAAGAGTTATAGGAAGATAGGAGAAGAACTTCGAATTTCATTTACGACAGTTGCTGCACTTATAAAGAACTGGAAAGGTTTTAGAACAATCAAAACTCTACCAGTGTGTGGACGACCTCGCAAGATTTCAGAACGTACAGCGAGACGGGTTGAAAGAATGGCTACTGCGAATCCACGAGTGACTGCGGGTGATATTTGCAAAACATTAAAACTATCTAACATCGATGTCCATTCCTCTACTATACGTCGTAAACTGAGAAAGAACAGTCTGCATAGAAGGGTTGCACAAAGAAAAACTTTGATACGAAAAGCGCACAAAGAAGCTCGTTTAAGTACGCCAAGGATCATCAAAATGATGGATTTGCATTCTGGAAGAAAGTTCGGATCACCTGAAGATCATGGTCCCCAGCCTTCTTTAGTTAGCCTTATAAGGCTAACTAACGAAAACATCACGACTTAACCCAACCAATCGTTAAGGGCGTACAGTTGACCTAACGACTGGTTAGGTTAAGTCGTGATATTTTCATTAGTTAGCCTTATAAGGCTAACTAACGAAGGCTGGGGAACCTGATCTTCAGGTGATCCGAAAGTTCTCTGAACAGACAAGACCAAAATTGAATTATTTGGGAACAACGAGCAACGGTATGTTTGGCGAAAATCAAATACTGCATTTGAGGGGAAAAAAAAAATCCTTCCTACGGTCAAACATGGTGGTGGTAGTTTGCTTCTTTGGCCATACTTTAGTGCTTCTGGTCCAGGAAAGCTTCTTGTCAGCAGGAAATTTTAGAAGAAAATGTATTACCTTCAGTTCGAGAGTTGTGAATGGGTCGCAACTGGGTACTGCAAAAAGATAATGATCCAAAACATTAAAGTAAAAGCACCATAAAATGTCTTAAAGAAAAGTATTTCAAGCTTCTCGAGGAGCCCAGTCAAAACCCAGATCTCAATTTAATCGAGAATTTATGGTTTGATTTGAAAAAAAGTGTCCGCGAGAGAAACCCTTCGAATCTGAATGAATTGCAACAATTTTCTGTAGAAGAATGGGCTAAAATTTCCACTGAGAGATGTCGAGACCTCGTAGAAAAATACCCAAAACAAATCATTGAAGTCATTCAAGCAAAAGGTGGACACTCAAAAGTTTTAAATAATTATATAAGCAAATGTACAAAAACTTTTGCATTTTAACTCTTTTTTTTTTTTTCCCTTAAATTCTTTGATGTTTTGCATTATATACTGGAGTTAAACTAATTTTTTAATTTGTTAAATTTTTCCAAACGAATGGTACACTTTTCATAATTATCCTATGCATTGTACATAAGATGGAGATGAATATAACTGAAATATTCCTCTGTACGAATACTTATAAGCGCCACTGTATAAAATCTAATTTTCCATAGATAATATATATATATATATATATATATATATTATTTGTAATTTTTTCTTCAACAAATGTTGATATTTTAAGGCGAGAATCACGCATTTTTTCCAGCAAATTTCACCTTCAGGCCACAGTTGCATTAAAAAGAATTCCGTAAATATATAAAGTTAAAGAAGGTCGTATGTTTTTCTCATTCTCTCAATAAATTAAAACAAATCTCTCTTATATACAATATATATATATATATATATATAGAGAGAGAGAGAGAGCCATTGTGCTATTATGGTGCCTCTTAGTGCCTCTATGATGTCGAAGATCCAATTTAACTTTGCATAATTTATATATAAACAAAAATATACTTACGGCTGTCTCGGCTGTCTCCTCTCTCTCTCTCTCTCTCTCTCTCTCACATATATATATATATATATATATATCAGGTCATCCCATAAGTAATGTCGTTTTTTTACCCTTATTTCCAAATGAAAATAAAACTGCATCAAAATAAATTTTAATCAATTTTATATTTTCCTTCACTTTCTATGACTCTCTGCCACCTCTCTACAAACATTTCAATTCCATATTGATAAAATTCCTTCGGTTAGAAGCAAAAAACTCGGAGAGGGCAATGTTGATAGCCTCCAAACTTTCAAGTTCTTTCCCGTCAGGGTAGTTTTGAAGACTTCTGAATAGGTGGTAATCTGATGGTGCAAGGTCTGGTAAATACGGAAGATGTGGAATTTTTTCCCAACCAAGCTGTTCAGTTTTGGCAGTGGTGATTTGAGCAGTATGAGGATGCGCGCTGTCCTGTTGAAACACACCACTCGTGCGATTGGCCAAAGAAGGACGTTTTGTTTGCAATGCAACGCTCCGTCTTTGAAGTTGCTGACAGTAGACTTCGGCTGTAATGGTTTGATTGGGCTGCAACAGTTCAAAATAAACCACTCCTTGAATATCCCATTAAACGCACAGCAAAACCTTCCTGGGGTGCGGATGTCCTCTTGGCTGTGGTGTAGCAGATTCCCCAGCACTAACCCACTGCCGATGACGCTTAACATTGTGATGAAGCACCCAATTTTCATCCCCAGTAATGAGTCGATTCAGAAACGGTGCTTGAAGTTGCCGAGAATGCAATGAAGAGCAAATGTTCACACGATCTCTACAGCTGTCTGGTGACAACGTATGGGGAACCCACTTCCCAAGTTTCGACACTTTTCCCAGTCGTTGCAGGTGGCGATGAACTGTGGAACCGGTCGAATTTAGTCGCTGGGCAAGTTCTTCAACAGTTACAGCAGGATTTTCTTCAAGTGTAGCTATCAGAAGGTCATCATCGAACTCAACAGGTTGGCCCGAGCGCGCTTCATCAGTTAAGCTATAGCCACCAGACCTAAACTTCTGGAACCATTTTTGACATTTCCTTACATTTAAAGCTTCCTCCCCATAAATATCCTGAATATTTTTTGCGGCTGCAGTCGCGTTATTTCCTTTTCTAAACTCATAAAGCATTATATGCCTGGTGTGTTCCTCTGACACCTCCATCTTGTCCGTAAGGGTGAAATAAACGAAGATTGTTAACACGATGAAACTTCACTTAGAGTGAGAAGTAACATGTCTAAACATATAAAAATTCAAGTTTTCCACAAAATATACAGAGAAACATGTGCAAACACGACGCGAGTTTAGCAATGCAAAAAAACGGCATTACTTATGGGATGACCTGATACATACATATATATATATATATATATATACACACACACACACACACACACACTATATTATATATACACACACACACTCTATATATATATATATATATATATATATATATATATATATATATATATATATATATATATATATATATATGAACTATCTATATAATTCATCTTGATGACAAAAAAATGAACTAAAAAAAGAAGAGGAAGCTTAATATCCGTCATGTTTTAGCCTTTTTGCTTTGATAAATGACTAGACAATGATTAATAACATGCAAATTCGACGCATGCGCAAATACACGCCAATTATATATTATATATATATATATATATATTATATATATATATATATATATATATATATATATATATATATATATATGCGCCTCGGTTGTATAGTGTTTAGCGTCGCTGACTACCATGTTGTTCTTCCTCCCATCTGTCCACACAATAAAAACATGGATTGGTAGATAAAGGAGTACCCTGGGTAGCCTAGTGTTTAAGACGCTGGGCTGGTGGTGGGGCGTGGTTCCGATTCCACGTTAAACTGTAGGTCTAAGGTGGTGTGACAAGTTTGACCTTTGTCAGAATGAACAATTCGGGCGGAAGCAAAGTCAAGGTGTGTGTGTGTGTGTGTGTGTGTGTGTGTGTATCATACAGGGCTATTCAAAATGATTCACCTGATTTCAAATGAGAATATTTTTTAATGTTACAAATACAGAGTGATTTGTGATACATCAACCAAAAGAAAAACTGTCCAAATTTTGTCTCTCACCTCATAAATGCTCTATGTGACTTCCCCTAGTTACACGAGCAACGTCGACACGATAGTCGAATTCCTCCCATACTCGCTCCAGCATGTCTGTTGTCACTGACTCTACGGCAGTAACAATGCGAGTTCGGAGCTCATCCAAAGATGTGGGCAACGGTGGCACGTACACAGTATCCTTAACGTACCCCCAAAGGAAGAAGTCGCACGGTGTAAGATCCGGCGACCTAGGGGGCCAGCTGTGGAGCACCAAGTCATGGGGCCCACTGCGACCAATCCAACGGCGAGTGAGCACTTCGTTGAGAAAACGGCGAACATCCAAATGCCAATGAGGCGGCGCCCCATCTTGCTGGAAAATGTAGTCGCCGGAATCTTCGTTCAATTGGGGAAATAACCAGTTCTGCAGCATATCCAGATAGGAGTGACCAGTCACTGTGTTTTCCATGAAAAAGAAGGGGCCTAAACCTTTGCCCGGGAAATGGCACAGAAGGTGTTAACTTTAGGTGAGTCGCGCTCGTGCTCGATTGTTGCATGTGGTTGTTGCGTGCCCCATATGCGAAGGTTGTGACGGTTCACCTTGCCACTTAAATGAAAAGTTGCTTCGTCACTGAACACCAGGCGGGGAGCAAATTCGTCATCCTCCATAGCCTCCTGCATAAGATCGCAAAAGTTCTGTCGTTTTAACTTGTTCCCCGGCCGTAGAGCCTGCAACAGTTGCAACCTGTATGACTTCATATGCAAGCGCCGTCTCAAAACACGCCAAACAGTCGTCTGAGGAAGTCCCAATTCTCGACTGGCGCGGTTTGTTGATTTCCTCGGGCTACGTTGGAAACACACACTGATTCTTTGCACATTATCCTCAGACACGCGCGGTCGTCCTGTGGACTTGCCTTTACACAAACATCCTGTTTCCTCGAACTGCCGATACCACCGACGGATGCTCTGAGCACCCGGTGGATCTGTTCTGTAACGTCGACGAAACTCACGCTGCACTGTGACTACCGATTTACAGCTCGAAAACTGCAACACACAAAACGCCTTCTGCTGTGCGGACGCCATTTTCACACTGACTGTTTGTTGCTAGGCTAGGCCACGGCGTGACTTTGGAGCCCTCTCGCGGTGATCTTGTAAAACTCGGAGATTTCCTCTTTCATGTGGTGTATGCCCAGTTGATGCACGGTTGATAGGTACGGAAGTATTCTCAGTTGAAATCGGATGAATCATTTTTAATAGCCCTGTATATGCAAAAATGCCCCCACCAGGATTCAAACCGAACACCTCTTCAGTAGAAAGCGAGGGCACTACCACCGCCTTAACAAAGTAAAAATCAGTACAACCTCGTGGATATTTCAACGCCCAAGGGAACACATTACCTGAAAGCAATGGTAGCATTTCATTGAATTTTCTGGTGCAACAAATCGTACATGTTTATAGAGTATATTTCAACCATTGATGCCCAGTATTACCCTAAAGATTTGCATGAAATGATGCCATTGCCTCCAATGCAGGAGCGTTAGTACGGAAAACACCTCTGGACGTGAAAGCGTTGCGTGTTCCAGCGGGTGTTGAAATATCCACCAGGTTGTACTAACTTTTACACTTACAAAATAATGATTTTAATTAAAATAATATCAGTAAAATAATGTCGGCAACTTTCCACTTGGTGGAGTTACAGAAACAGGATCACCTGAAGATCAGGGCCCCCAGCCTTCGTTAGTTAGCCTTATAAGGCTAACTAACGAAAATATCACGACTTAACCTAACCAATCGTTAGGTCAACAGTACGTCCTTGACGAATGGTTAGGTTAAGCCATGATATTTTCGTTAGTTAGCCTTATAAGGCTAACTAACGAAGGCTGGGGGCCCTGATCTTCAGGTGATCCCAGAAACACCTACGTGGTTCGCGGAGAAAATTAATTGATGACCCCCTAGGGCAGAGCTTTCCAAACTGTGTGTCGCCAATACCTCCCAGGTGTGTCGCCAAATTTAGTTAATTATTTTCAATTTTTTTGTATTTTGAAAATTTTGATTTTTGTATCAACAAAATCGGCTACAAGATAAACCACCTACTGAAAAATTATCTGATATTTGATATTTGATAACAAAAATTAATTAATGTGTCGTGAAAATTTTTATGCTTAAATAGTGTGTCGCCAACGTGAAAAGTTTGGAAAGCTCTGCCCTAGGGTCTAGACCTAACATTAATTAATATAAAAACTTTTATAATTTTTACGCGTGTGATGGATACATATGAACATATTTCAGAGCTATTGAAGAATAGGGACCCCAGCCTTCTTTAGTTAAGCTTATAAGACTAACTAACGAAAATATCACGACCTAACCTAACCAATCGTTAGGTTAACTGTACGCCCTTGACGATTGGTTAGGTTAGGTCATGATATTTTCGTTAGTTAAGTTAGCCTTATAAAGCTAACTAAAGAAGGCTGGGGTCCCTATTCTTCAATAGCTCCTATATATCTTTGTTTTCTATAACATTTAGCGGACATTTTATTGTCTACTTACTCGCCTATATTTTTATATGAAATATAAACGAAGCTGAAAATAGTTATTAAACCTATACTGTAGCTCGAAGGACTAGTAAGTATTAATTAAAAGAAAATTAATTTCATACGTTTAAACTGCAAATACAGAATAATCTGTTGTTTTTACAACATATAACATCTACTAAAACTATATTTTTACTTTCTTTGTAACCGGATTTTCTTTACACGCCCCCCCCCCCCCCCCGAAAAAAAGGGGTCTACTTTATGCAATACGGATGATAAGCTGGAATTCGTGCAGTTATACATTGAAAAAATAGTTGTAACAACCCCAAATTTGACAGCCTCGCAATCCAAGTAATTAGTAAATAATTGAACCCTCTAAACTGGTTGTTAATTCATTAACAACAATTAACCACGTATGAACAGTCGATTCAAAAAATCTTGCCTCGAAACACTCAAATATTTCTTACCGGTACATTTCGGTAAAAATTTGGAATCTCGCGTCAAGACTTTATCAAACGATTGCTCATTGGTCGTTCTATAACCAATTATTATTATTTTGTGCGTATGAATAAAGTACATATAATATTTACAGCTATTAATTAATAGCCGCAAAGCATCGATTCACCGATATACGTATAAAAGAAACCTTTTTTTTTTTAACCTAACCTAACTTATTCTAACCTAACCTCTTTTAACCTCATTAACTGTCTCATCTTTAATAAGCATTTAAGACCTTTCAAATCGTATTTGTGAACAACAAAATTAAATCTAAAAAAAGAAAAAAAAAAATTCAAATTGTGAAACTTCTTTTGGACTTTAAATGGTTCTTCAAATAATAATTAGCGAAAAAACTAAAAACCTGTAATTTCTTTCAAGTTTTTCATAAAAACGAGCTTTTATAACAATGAACTACAATATATATATATATATATATATATATATATATATATATATATATATAAAACCGGCCTCTGCTCCCAGAAGATGTAGCGGGCCGTGGTTCGGATCCCACGTAAAACTGTAGGACCCCTACGTCACCTGACCTTTGATGTTATGAAGGAGGTTAAAAACTATATATATATATATATATATATATATACTGTATATATATATATGATGAATAAAACCACGAAGGAAAGGAAACACAGAATGGTGCTCAAGCGTCATTAGACGAAAGCGCTTGAGCACCATTCTGTGTTTCCTTTCCTTCGTGGTTTTATTCATCATAAATATTTTTTACGTGTTACTTTCGTGAAATAATTTTCATATATATATATATCTATATAATATATAACGTCAATGACTCTTCCATTGAGTTTTACATCGAATTTCTATAATATTGAAGAGTGTATCAATGAAAATATCGTTGGTTAATAAATACGCACCAAAAACAAACACGCCTTCATACCCTGCAACTCCGCTAAACCAAAAGAGAACCATATTTCTCATATAAATTAATTAGTATTAATTTTTGGTTCCCCCCTAAAAAGAAAAAAAAATAATTACATTTCAAAATTGAATTCAATTCCATTTGTCCATTTTAATGGCTGGAACGAATCTTTTATTTAGTGCAACCTAATTTTGAGTATCCCTCACTATCTTTTGTTTATCTGTGCTCAGTTCGTTATCAAGATTTCTGTTAAGAATCTTAATTAATTCCGAATGGACTTACTTTTTTAAATGCTAAATAACCAACAACACCCTTTACAGCGACACACACACATACAAGCACACACACACACGCAAACACACACACACACACACACACACACACACACACACACACACATATATATATATATATATATATATATATATATATATATATATGCGTGTGTGTGTGTGTGTGTGTGTGTGTATGTATGAGACTATTTGGTGTTTTATTATGGTCTCTGCGTTTCCAATTTCCAAATTTTATATACCCATGCGGATGCATGCAGATAGTTTAATTTTAAACTAGAGAAAAAAAACAAAAAAAATTACATATATATATATATATATATATATATATATATATATATATATATATATATATATATATATATTATATATATATATATATATATATATATATATATATTGTAAACAGAAGATCCAACCAGACTATATCGTGGCCTCTTATTCGTTCTATCCTACGAATTATTATATTCAATATACATGTTGTTGAAATCGGTGCCCGATAAATGATACCATAATCACAGAGTACGATAATCCATAAAAAGGCGAAAATACGAGAAAACTTCCCGGACCAGTTCGGCAAAGTATGTTTCTAATGCCCGTAAAAACAATGAGTTACGGCTGAGTGCCGATCATGTATTACTCTGTAACAAGTTCGTAAAACGCAGCGAAATTAGATACACCGTATTAGAGACATCGTTTAATATGTGCAAACTCTTCCTACGATTCCAGCTTGCAACATTTGAGATTCTTGCGACTTTTTTTTTTTTTTTTTGCGCCTTGAAGTTTTTATGAGATTACAGTTAAAGCGAGCTATACGTTAAAGCGACCACTTTCACCATCGCTTCCCGTTAGATCAGCGAGGTTAAGCGACGTTGGTTCTGTTTAGAAGTTTGATGGGTAACACTTATCCGCGTTCAAAATGATGTAGCGCCCGGTAGATAATTCGGATCTTGCGTAAAAAGCTTTAGTTCCCCTCCGTCGAGAGACCTTCGTCGCTACGAAGGAGGTTAAACAACACCGAACATTAGTGTTATTATTAATTAATGATTTAAACGATGTATTTTATAAGGAAAATCTGTAGTTTGATGCTTTTTTTTTTCTTACATATCCCAGAAGGGATGTCCCGCCCTGAGGGTATATAACCTATAATTGTTAGTCTTTATCGAGTAGGATACAAAGAGCGTGTCCTATATAACAGAAATTCTGCATAACTGCATCCTATGAAAACCTGAGCGAGGTATTTTGGCGCCGTTTACGCGGAAGTGATTCGAAGACATAACTAGGATAAATGAAAATTTAAATCAGATTCTAAACGAGTAATTAATTAATAGATATCGACATAAAAACATGGGGGTAAGGGGGGGGGAGGGGCACATGAACAGAGTCCTTTAGAAACGAGAAAATATTCAGACATAGTATTCCAAAACAATTTCCAAATTCTTAAACCTTATTAAAAAAAAATATATATATATATATATATATATATATATATATATATATATGTGTGTGTGTGTGTGTGTGTGTTTGTGAGATATCTCATTTCACTATGAAATCATGCTTTCAAGGAATGAAAATCGCCCCAGTAGATATTTAAAGTTTATTCGTATAGATATCCAGTAAATATCTAATTTTTCAAAGAAATTTACAATCCGTAATACTTCCTCATTATGTTTTAATAATCTTTCAGGCATTATTGTTTATTTCTGCAATAACCGCTAATTAATCAGAATTCAAAAACAATGTGTGTGAGTATACAAAATTGTGTTTGTCCCTTCGTCGCGTCGTCAGCGTGGCCACACGAGTGAATAAAATTATGGTCCGCAAAAATGACAACTGCGAAGCTGAAAATTCGAATCTCATCCATCACTCAAGTAAGACGGATAATCAGCCATATTATATTACACTTACTTTTAAGTTCTCTCACTATCTGCTAATATATTACTGTGGGTTTACGCACAAAAACTAAACACTGTAACTTAGTGGTTCCCAACCTTTTTTTGTAAGGTTACCCAAAACACAATTCTGATCCAGCTCCATTACCCCAATCATTAGATATTATTTTTTATAATTTCTGGATTATCACTATTATTTTTTTAGAACTTCTGGATCGCGTGTCATTACTCCACAAAATAGATGTCATTACCCCAGTGGAATAATTTACCCTTCGGTTGGGAACTTGGGAACCACTGCAGTGTAAAGGAAGGTTTACTGAAAGAGAATATAATTGGCATATCCTCCAATAGATGGCGCCTCATGTTCAAATATTTTGTTTAGTGGACTAGTTTTGAAGGTGAAGTTCTGAAATTAGAAGTTTATATAAATCCTGAATAAGTATCGCACCATGGAGGACCTAGACGCGCCTTAATCGCCAAAAACTCCAAGTCCGGATTAAGAAACATTGGATTATATACTAGGTCAACGCTCAGCTCACCTCAGACAGGTTTGAAAATGCGTTATATTTTCGGGCGAATGAAAATATCTTTGTCACGAATAATGTAATCAGTTTCGTGTATCAGATTTTTACCAATATTTTGTCTATAAATCCCAATTATTATTTTAATCTTGAAAAAGAGATAAGAATTCACGAACATAAATTTAGCTTTAACTCGTAAAATGTTTAAAAGTGTACAAACGGAACAGGATTCTATGGTCTCTTTGCACCGAGTGTTCACCTTCGTTTGCCAACCTTAACTACATCCTCAAATCACAATCATTTATTATTTATTTTCCACGAAAATTTCCGGTATACAGAATTACATTTTTCCTTAGAAAAATTAAACTTCATTTAGTTTGAATCACTTCCGTGTCGTACGCTCATATTATTACTTTCAACAATAGCATTTTGGAGCTGTAATCGAATATGTTCCATGCCAGCGATGCTCGCGCCCGCGGTTCAATATAATCAAAGTGAAGACACTGAAGTTGAGGGTTCGACTCCCGATGGTGCTGGTAATTAATAATTCAGGAGTTAACACAATGGGTCGTATTAGTTGGCCTGAGCGCTGTGTTAGTTTTACTCTATTATTGCCTCCATGCGAAAAATGAACGTGAAAAGACTCGTACTCAAAAATCGCCAAAAACACGGAATGAAAGTTGCAAAAGAACTCAAACTATTAAAGAAATTTCGAGAAAACACGTATTTTGGAACAATAATTCCATTAAAAATTATTAAAGTGAACGCTTTATTACAATCGTCTCAATCTAATACTCACCGAAGGAGGAAAGGATCTTATTCTGCAACTGGATAAGAAGTTCCAAGATTCTTACTGCACGTATCTAAACAACTAAAGTTTGAGGAAAAACTTCAGTAGTTTGAAGGCTTTACATAACACTTTGTCGTATATATACACATACACACACACATATATGTTACAGGGAATCTGTGTAACTAGGGATTTCATGAAATCCCTAAAATGTTCAGGGATTTCATGTAAGGTTAAGTCGTGTATTTTCGTTAGTTCTAAAGAAAAATATCACGACTTAACCTAACCAATCATCAAGGGCGTACAGTTGACCTAACCAGGCATTCAATAATTTTCCCCTAGGTTTAACGAAAATATCACGAGTTAACGTTACATGAAATCTCTGAACATATATATATATATATATAAGTATCCGGACAGGGTGCTTATTTTTAGAATGAGGTCATGCTTGGAGTTGCGACTGTGCTAAACATGTCTCTGCACGTCGAGAGAAGTTGACTGATAGGGTTGTACTTCATTGTGTAGCGTCAGTCCACTGTGGTGAGGCGATAAAGTTAAATGTGTTTTGTTTAGTGGCGATTTCTTACGATGTCGAAGAGTACCGAGCAAAGTGTTGAAGGTGAAGGTGTTGTGCACCATGAATATGCTCCACAGGGACAAACAATCAAAAAGGAATTTTACATTGAATTTTCGAGACGTCTACGTGAAGCCATCTCACTCGTCGCAACTTGTCCAGCAATCTTTGGCCAAAAACGCTACCCTCCCCACCCCCACCAAGCACAGCAGCCTCCATATTCGCCGGATTTAGCTCCATGCGATTTTTTTTTTTGGTTTCCGAAGCTCAAACAAACCCTAAAAGGACACCGATTCGCTGATGTTGAAACCATTAAAAGAAATTCGACGGAGTAGCTTTTGACCATTCCGAAAATTGCTTTCGAAAAATGTTTTCAACAGTGGCAGGATCGTGAGCAAAGTGTGTGGCTTCAGAAGGAACATACTTTGAGGGAGATTAAGCCCCAAACCCCGTAAGTACCATATTCTTATGTCTATAATCGCATCAGTTCGGATACTTTTTTAACAAACCTCGTGTGTGTATATATATATAAATATATAAATATCCTTGTGAAATCTTTAAAAACAGTTTATGAGAGATTTTATAAACAAGTTAAAGAAGCGTTCCAGTATATACATAATGCATATACTGAATTTTCCATACATCATACATCAAACTACCAAACTTTATTAAACAGAAAACTCTTTATATAAAATGCTATATAAATCACTTAATACGCTTTTGAATCTT
Source organism: Bathynomus jamesi (assembly GCA_023014485.1). Classification (NCBI taxonomy): domain Eukaryota; kingdom Metazoa; phylum Arthropoda; class Malacostraca; order Isopoda; family Cirolanidae; genus Bathynomus; species Bathynomus jamesi. The sequence goes on along the minus strand of JAJOZX010001037.1, from coordinate 784,970 downwards.
TGGAGGTATACACTTTTAGGTCGAGAAAAAAAAACAATCCATTGTTTTTCAGTGATGAAAGAAAAATGAGTTTCATCAGATTATTGATGAATGTAAATTTTAACCTGATATTGATTACTTACAAAATTTTATTTATTCCTTCCAAGAATAACAAAAGACTATTAATACTATGCGTACAGTGTGTCCGAAAAGTGAATGGAAAATCTATTGAACCTTTGTACCTAATGGAAATACATATATTTCTGGAACCATATCTTAAATGCTCAAAATATTCCCAATTCACTTCAAAGCACGTCCGTGTAATGTAATTGGTTAATTAATATAATTTCAAGTGGATACAGACTTTTCGGGCACCGGCTTTTTTTTTTAATGCGCGGATGGGGTCTTATTGCGCGTGTGTGTGTCTTAGTATACATGGGGAAAATCCACGGGGTAGGTAGTCTATTTGTAAGCGCTGGGCTGTTATTCTGGATTAGGTTCTGGGTTCGAATCTCTGCTCGGGCTTCAGATGTTAGCAGTTAATGCGTTTCTCTGGGATTACCTTCACTTGATAGGGTAATGGTTCGAATCCCACCTAAAGCTGCAGTAGGTCCCCTCCGTCATTACGACCTTAGCTGTTAAGAAGGAAAAGACACAACCCTAAATATTATTATTTATCGATGGGAACCTCTTAAATGATAGAGGCACTCCCGTAAAATTAATGTCACGTGACGCGTTTCCTGAAGTTATATAAGATGTTTTTCTATATCGGTGACCTTGCCACGCTACACCATAATTTTATTTTATTCGTTGTTAATCAGGAGGCTTCTGATGGCTAAAGGGTTCATTAAGATAAAAACAAGAACCCGATGGTGAGATTTGCGTGACGAAAACCTTCGAATTGCGTGCGCAGAGATGTAACGCAACGTCAAATGAAGGACAATAGCGCACTTTTATGAAAGGATGAGCAGCCAAGCATTTCTCATGACCTGAATGCCTTCGTGTCAGCGCTTGGGCGCATCAATGGACAAAGTAGATCGCTGCTTCTTTTTCTATCGCTGCTGCATTGGTGCTCAATCGAGGAACGAATCCTTTATTCATCGTGCTGGAGAGACTTCTCGAGGGTTCGATCGGAGCGAATCGTACATAGAGAAAGAAAGAGAAAGGAACGAATATTTCAGCATCTTTTTTAAAGACGCAAAATTTATACCAGATTCAATCGCATTAAAACCTCTTTCAATATAAAATCTACAAGAAGATAAATAGATTTTTAATAAAGAGATCGTGTGTGTGTGTGTGTGTGTGTGTGTATGTGTGTGTGTGTGTGTGTGTGTTAATGTATGTGAAGCATCCATACACAGTTCACTGGAAATGGTTTAGGATTTCTATTTACATAAATGAAATTACACAGTTTTATTTACAATATTACTCTTTAATTTCTATATACAATATTTATTTCACTTCCTTGTTATAGGTAGAGCATATGATCTCATATATATATATATATACTGTATAATATTATATATTATATATATTAGGGTGGTTCTTATTTTTCGAAATTGCCAATTTCACCGTCTCACCCCCTCAATATATTCCATTTGACAAAAAAACAGTATATGCAAAATCTCAAGTAATTATAAATATTCTTATTGGTGCCGCACAAGGACTCAAATTTAGTTAATTATTGAAACATAAATACACGAATTTTTTATTAGCGTTCCATTATAAGGGCAAATAACAGCAGTTAAAGAAGAGCATAAACTAAAATAGACATTAACTACTGATAGATTAGAAACTGAATTGAACTAAACATTTTAAGACTGAAAGCATAATAGATTTGGCCTAGTAGGGATGGTTGCTTATGAGGCACCCTTAAATATTAATTTGTTTTAATAAAACTTCTTTGGTGCACGTTTTATATTAATAGAAAAAAAATGCGGGGGTGAGACCCCCAAATTTTGGTTGATTGGGTAGTTCTTATATTATAGGAAAAATTAAATATATAAATTTCGGGGTTTCACCCCCGCGTTTTTTCTATTATATAAAACGTGTACCAAAGAAGTTTTATTAAAATCAATTAATATTTAAGGGTGCCTCATAAGCAACCATCCCTACTAGACCAAATCTATTAGCTTTCAGTCTTAAAATGTTTAGTTCAATTCAGTTTCTAATTAATTAATCAGTAGTTAATGTCTATTTTAGTTTATGCTCTTCTTTAACTGCTGTTATTTGCCCTTATAATGGAACGCTAATAAAAAATTCGTGTATTTATGTTTCAATAATTAACTAAATTTGAGTCCTTGTGCGGCACCAAATAACAATATTTATAATTACTCGAGATTTTGCATATTCTGTTTTTTTTTGTCAAATGGAATATATTGAGGGGGTGAGACGGTGAAATTGGCAATTTCGAAAAATAAGAACCACCCTAATATATATATATATATATATATATAGTTAACTTTGGTTTAGCTTCCGTCCGAATTGTTCATTCTGACGAAGATCAAGCTCGTTGCTCCATCTTAGACCAACAGCTTAACGTAGAATCGGAACCACAACCCACCACGAGTGGTCAGAAATTTCAAAGTCCAACGTCTAAACCACTAGGCTACCTAGGGTACCCATTTATCTACCAACCAATTTTTTTTTTTTGCATGGAAGGATGAACAGCTGGTTGAGCTGAACGTTGCCTGCCATCGCCGGGAATCGAACTCGAAGCCGAAGCAATACTAACCATTATACCATATATACAGGGTGTCCATAAGTCCTGTCTCATAGGAAAATGTATTTTAAATTAAATTGACGAAAATAATACATTATAACTAAAACAAATGTTCAAGTTGATGTCTTGTTTCGGGACCTTTTTTATTTTTTGTTGCGGGTAGAATAACATGGAAGTGAGCTAATATGGAAGCGAGTTACACTCCTCAGGAAAAGGCCTCCGCCTTTTCCTCAAGAGTGTAACACGACATCAATTTGAACATTTGTTTTAGTTCTAATCTATTACTTTCGTAAATTTAATTTAAAATAAATTTTTCTATGAGACCGGATTTATGGGACACCCTGTATATATATTGGCTTTCCCGTGAGATTAGTTCACACTTCCATATTCAAGTATTCATCTGCGAAGGAATAAGTTGATACATTTTGTATTCACGAGTATGCGCTTAAATTATTGAAACGAAAACGACTCATACAAAACTGAAGGAAAAGGGAGTACAGCCAATTATGCTTCCTGCATTCATGTTTATATTTACTCGTACCTTCATCTACATTCTGGATTGGAGAACAAAAAGGGTTGGTTTAGCATTTAACCAGGCTACACTGTTCTGAACTCGCACCTACTATATCCCAAATTTTGGTTTTATGGTCAAATATAAGTATTTTATTAAGATGTACCATTATGGTTATATAGGGAATTTGGCCAAATTACTGAGTGGTTGATCACTAACCCAAATATTACTTAAATGTCAGTAAAAGGAATTTTACGAGTTTTAGTAATAAACATATTGGGAGTACGTTGATTCAATGAACTGTACTTTGGTCCTTTTCTCATTATGCGTCCAAAAAGATATCCAGAAGTGTAGCAGTAACATTTCAACTTGTATATAATCCCTGAATACCTTTTGCTAACTACGCATAAAATACTTGTTTTTCCGAACTTAATGTACTACTGTCCAATGCTCTGCAGAGATCCTCTAAAACATACATTAAAAAGGTAGATTAAGATTAGGTTAAGTCGAATAATGCGAATAGATCTGGAAAACAAAATTATTTGATTTATCCTGCGCATGCGCACTGAAGACCTTAACATTATAATACCTTTTGGTTGCAAATTTCACCTGTTTTTTAGTGATATTGAAGGTGCCATAAGGTCCGAGTGCATAATTCCTCAGGAGACAGAACCATTTAAGTTTCTTGTTTCCTTCTCAAGGTCGCAAAAATTAGTTTTATTTAAAAAATCTCTCTCTCTCTCTCTCTCTCTCTCTCTCTCTCTCTCTCTCTCTCTCTCTCTCTCTCTCTCAGAATTACCTTTTGAAAGTAAATCAGGAAATCCCTTCTTGAATATAAACGTACCTGCGAAAGAGAAGAAAAAGTGTCCTAAATTTCTTTTTAAAGACGACAAAGAATTAATTAATAAATATTTAATTAATAAATAAAAACTATTAATTAAGTAGTTCTTAATTATAAGTTAAAAAGAAAAATCATGCTACTTAGTTTCGTCACATCAAGTGAACTCATCAACATTTTGCGTTTCAACCAAAGTTAATCAAAGCAAAAGACGAATATACCCAATTTTTATCGTATTACCGTCATGGGCAGAACGTAGCGCACCCCATTACGCTATAACCCCCTTTATTATTAATATTATTATTATTATTATTATTATTATTATTAGCCGAGATAAAGAAATCTATCTGACTGACGTGTATAAAATCGACAAGTTATCGTCGGTTGGATTAAGTCAGGTTAGATTAGGAAAGATTAGGTTAAGTTAGTTTTTTAGTGCCGATACTATATTTCGTCGACCAAATCATCCAAATCGACCAACATCATCGGGAGTCGAACCCAAGACCCGTCTTCACTTCGTTTAGGGAGAAATGGTATTACTGTATTACAGTCACCTAAAAATATACGCCTAAAAAATTCAGACACCGTAAAATGAAATACAGTAAAGAAAAATAACAAAATTAATAAAAACTTTCGTAAAAAGTAAAAAATAAATAAAAATAAATAAAAAAAAATAAAATCAGTTATAAATTAAAAGTGGAAATTTCTTTAGCAAACAATGAAATGGTTTTAAAAAAAAATAATATTTCGTTAAAGTATTAAATAATGTTATCTGAAAGGAATGATAGGGATTGGCACACGGTTCTTTTTATCCTTTTATCGTAATTTTACTCTTATATCCCTCTCGTTTAGGGGTTACTTTACCATTTTTTTTGTTTTTTTTAGTTTATCTGGACTGTTTGCATTTTCATTACGATAATATTATTAAGAAGTTTTTTTAAAAAGCTACAAATAATTGAGTAATAACAAATTAAAATAGGATAACTTATTCACAAAAAAAAGATAACCTCTATAAACGAACGAAGGTTAAAAGAAACGCTCTTCTCCCTTCTGTTTCGAGGTTGTTAAAATGGGATGAAATGGCGCGCAACAGGTAGTTATCATGACCCGCAAAATATAGGTATTGAAACAGCTCGTGTCACAAATCCCGAAGATCACTCACGCGGTCAGTAAATAAATACCCATTCAACAAACTAGCGTGTACAATGATAGGCCTACCCACTATGTGGCATTTTTGTGGCATTAATAAATAGAATTAAATATAAATAATTTTTTATTTATAAAAAAAAATACAATTTTACGATTTTTGTCGTTACAATAATTTTAACCAAATAAATAATTGAGAAAATTGGACTATTTATTTAATTTAATTTAGCCCTTATGCTTTTGGCTTTACTGGGCTCTTAATTAAAAATAAAACGTAATTATTATTAATTATATATAAATCATGAATAAGAATTAATTAATTAATTTAAAATACTAAAGGAATTGCGAGATTAACAATGATTTTAAATCATTGTGGAAAAAAATAATTTTTTATTTATTTACATATAAATTAACTCGTAAAATAAAAACCGTAATAGGGGCGACCTTGGCTAGTTCTTTCGTTTTTCCTGAATTATTATTATTATTATTATTATTATTATTATTATTATTCATAATGTTCACTTGGAATTTTCTTTAGAAAAAAAAATAAATAATATATATATATAATTTTTGTAATGGTTGTATGAGAGTAACCGTGGGAGCGCGTAGAATCACCGAAATGAGCTTTCGTGTTTTTACCTTCTTACCTTTGCGTTACCTGTGATTCATCTTACCTGTGCACCCATCATCGGTTATGGGTTGTTGCTGTGGCCTACCTTACTGTCACGCCCACACGCCCAAAGCCATCGTCAAAATGTGGGTTGCGCGCATACCCGCCCATGCACGATTGTAATAAAATATTAATTGCAAACAAACTTACTGATTATGGATAAGGAAAGGAGAATTTAAACGGGTAAGGGTTGGACCAAGTTTTCCTTTAGGCTTTATATATGGAATATTTAGGATTTTTTTGCAGCGCGAAGGGTATGCAAACATTTCCTGTGGAATGTTACCTATGCCCATTTCATGCTCAAAAGTTTCGTGCGGGTATAGAAAATAGTCACGTCAGATTGTATACAGTATATATATATCAAACCAAACTAATAACTATAGGTTATTACAGGTTGCTTTGAAAAGTTCCTGACCAGCCATGCCCTGACGAGGGCATGATGAGAATGGAAAGCAACTCTCTCCTCCATCAAATCCAGCAAATAAGGCGGGATGTTGCAGACGGGTCGACCGTAAATCGATTATGAACTGTCGTTCGAACTCAACAAAAGTGTGTGTGTGTGTGTATATATATATATATATATATATATATATATATATATATATATATATAATATATATATATATATATATATATATATATATATATTATATGGGACACTTTTATTCGCTAATAAAAATGGAATTGTGAATAATAAAAATGTAAAAATGTAAAAAAAATGTAAAAAATGTAAATATGAATACATATATATTCCATTGCAAAGAAAAAGAGCAATTTAATTAATACATAAATATGCTAAATCGACATTTTGCATGTTGTTCTGAACAAGAGGAACTATACCACATTCCCTTTTTTAAAATCACGCGTGAAAATAGAGCAAAAGGGTTTTGGGTGGGGTTGGGGGGATCTGGGAAATGTAGAGAACCCCCTCGATCGCGTTCAGAATCGGAAAATGCATTTTAAAGAAACAACACAAATTTTCATTTTTGAAATTCAACTCGTAAAACTTCGTTTATTTTGTATTCAAAATTACGTTGGTTTCAACCAATAAAATTCGTTTCCGAACGCGAACATGAATTTCGTAAAACATTTCGGGTATTTATCGTATGTATACCCACGAAAAAAGTGGTGGTTCCAACATTCAAAAATACAACCTAAAACGTGTTTCGTTACAACAACCAAATGGTTAACTCGTTGCCAACCATTTCAGATGGTTGGTAGTTTGCACTAACCGTTTAAGTTCGTTACCGGGAAAATAAGCATGGTTAATAGAATTCTGATGGCATCGTTCAACCATCATCTAGAGCAGGGGTCTCCTTCCTGGGCGGTAGCGCCCACTAGTGGGCTCACATTAAAGGTAATTAAACATTTATTTAATTATTTATTTTATCGATTATGTTGATTTATTCTTTTTGATCTAAGGTGGGCGATAAGCTTTTTTAATTTTCAAAAAATCGTAAAAGTGGGCGGTGAACAAAAAAAAGGTTGGTGACCCCTGATCTAGAGTTTGGTTGGCAACATTTAACCACGTACAGTTTCGGAAAAAAGTTCGTCGAGAAATACTATAAGACATCTAAAGGCGCAAGAAATTTATAATTGTTACAATAGTCTGTTTTTCCTTGAATATTTTATTCTTTGGGTGACACTCTAATAAAAGTTCACAACCAAAATCCACTCATTTCTGATTATTAATGTTTTGGCTTTTTAAAAACGTGATTTTTGTTTTAGGTGAACTTTTTTCCGAAATTTTACCTACATGTTTTCCGTCACTGAAAGCTTTTTTCTGTGTAAAAATGCAGATTATTGTGGAATAAACTGAATTTTTTAAGGATTTTTTTTATACTTTTTGTTTTTAGCATTTCATTAAAAAAAAAAACAAAAAAACCTCAAACATTCTCAGGAAAATGAAGGGAAAGAAATTAAGTTAAATCTAATCAACAGATTCCACCCGATTCTGTTCCACTGAAATGAGGTAAACAATTCGTGGTTATAAAGAAGACCTCTGGCAGTGGTTTTGAGGTTAGGGACCGGGTACTGAGGGGTATTATAAGAGGTATATATATATCAGGTCATCCCATAAGTAATGTCGTTTTTTAGATCGGAATTTGAAGAACCAAAAAAAAACTCAACTGAAACTTTTTAATCTAGTATATATTTTCCATCGGAATCAATGACACTCTGCCAACGTCCTACAAGCTTTTCAATGCCATGTTTATAAAATTCAGGCGGTTTTGAGGCAAAAAACGTACATAGACTGGTGTGCAGGTCATCTAAAGAAGTATACTGTTTCTCGTCAAGATAGTTTTGCAGACTCCTGAAGAGATGATAATCTGAAGGCGCAACGTCTGGAGAATATGGAGGATGTGGAAGTTTTTCTCACCCAAGCTCCTCAATTTTTGCAGAAGTGATCCGAGCGGTATGAGGACGTGCGTTGTCGTGGTGGAACACGATTCCTTTCCGATTAACTAAAGAAGGCCTCTTTTCTTTTAGTGCAGTGTTCAATCGATCCAGTTGTTGACAGTAGACTTGAGCGGTGATTGTTTGGTTGTGTGGTAAGGTTTCAAAGTGTATTACACCACCTTTATCCCACCAAACACTAAGCAACACCTTCCGAGGGTGAAGATTTGGTTTTGGCTGTGGTGTCGCTGGTTCTCCGGCACAAACCCACTGTCGACGGCGCTTAACATTCTGGTACAGTATCCACTTTTCATCACCAGTCACTAAACGGTGCAAAAACGGATCTTGGAGTTCACGGGAATGAAGAGCTGTGCTAATGTTTACCCGCACCCTCAGATTGTCGACCGACAATTCATGTGGCACCCATTTTCCTAACTTAGGCACTTTCTCGAGTTGTTGCAAATGTCGATGGATGGTGGACGGGGATGAATTGAGTTTCTGGGCCAATTCTTCGACAGTTGTTGAACAGTCTTCTTCAAGTGCGGCTAACAGCAAGTCATCATCAAACTCAGCAGAACGTCCAGAGCGTGCTGCATCTGTCAAACAGCAGTCACCATTCCTAAACTTTTGAAACCATCTTTGACATTTCCTCACATACAGAATATCGTTGCCATAAACGTCCTGAATGTTTCGCGTTGCTTCAGTAGCACTATTCCCATTTTTGAACTCGTAAAGCATTATATGCCTCATATGCTCTTCTGATACTGCCATGTTTATGAGGGGTTCACATAAAGCAAAACACATGGCTTCACTGGTCAAGGTCTGTAAAGTATGTAGCGAAACACGATAGATCTCCTCTTAGATATAACCTTCGGAAAATTTATGCTTAAACCGAGTAGGACTAATTTAAACTTAATCTATTGTAAAAAACGACATTACTTATGGGATGACCTGATATATATACATTTCCATGGTGGCAGCGGATCATGAACAACCTTAAAAAAAAGAAGTGTACAGAAAAAACTGATGAGCCCATACACAAATTCTCGCATTTTACCCGATCACTTTTGGTACTGAACATATTCATATTTAGTATAAAAAATACGCTTCTTAAAAAAAACCTTTTAATAAAAAAACAACAGAAAAGTAACAATTAATGAGTAAATCATTAAATTTCATAATCCATTCATATAATAACAGTAAAATCAATGTCGAGTTTAGTGTCATGTTTTGTTAATTAATAAGATTATAACTAAACCACGATTAACATTGGAAAAATATGTATCATTACATTTAAAATCAGTCATGTCATGTCATAAGAACTTTATTTACAAAAGGCTGCCGAGAAACAAAATTTCTAAGGAGCCTAGAAAATTACTAATAGGTCTAACTATTACTAAATTTTAAGCTTTATAAAAATTTAGGTTTGGATTAGTTAAAAACAGTGAAAACTAAAATTTATTTTTAGTATTTTGTATCGAAGAAATATTCAAGCAATAAAAATCGTATAAAAATTGTAACGAAATACGTTGAAAAGATGTCTTTCCCTAACACGATCCAAACTTGCTACGTTTTTGTAAAAATATTATTAACACGTTATCATCAGTAGCGTAAAGTTGATAAAACGAATAAATATATATATTGAATTATTTAATTAAAAGCTAAAGTAATTTCTTTAAATATCTATAAAATTCTGTCTGATCTGATGACAGCTTCATTAACCATGATGTCTTTCACCATATTCGTGTATGGTCCCCATAAACGATTAACAAAAAAGAAATTTAACATTATTTACGTACAGTATACTCTCTTTCGACTAACGACGACTCTAAATACTGTAAAACTCGCTTCACACACACACACACACACACACACTATTCCTTCGTATAATGTAAGATTGCGAAGGCGTAAGAATGCCAAAAAAAAAGGGGGGGGGGGCAAAAGAAGCACGTAAGAAATGTGCGCAAAATCGGAGATAAAATTGTGATAAGAAGAGTGGGCGAGAAGATTGCGGTGGAACAGTGCGATAATGGTATAATGCTTGCCACTTATTTACCTCTTGAAACGTAATTCGACTTTAATGCAATGCGACGTAAGAGCCAATTTACCGTTCGGACAAACCAATAAACTAAAGCGTTGCTATAATGTATAATAATAACTTTATTGTTCTTAAATATATATATAGGGCCTATATGAACTAAATTAGATTTCATATATATAGACTTTATATATATATATATAATATATATATATATATATATATATACAGGGCGTCCCAAAAAAATGTATACACACTTTAACAGCTGATAGCTCAATTGATGTTTCTTTCTTTCCAAGTTAAACCCATTAGAATTAATAATGGCAGTCAGACTAAGCTTTGAACAAAGGAAATTCATTCTAAAATGCTACTGGAAGTGTGAAAACGCAGTTGAAGTGCAAAGACAGTTTAGGAGGGAGTTTCAAACAGATCCACCAACGCGACTTACCATCACTCGAATTAGAGATAAGTTTGAAGCCGATGGAACTGTTCAGAATGTCCACAAGAAGCGTTCCGGAAGACCACGGACATCGACAAGCCCCACAAAGCAAGAAAGAGTACTGGAAACGTATCACCAAAGTCCAAGAAAATCTGTGCGGCAAGCGAGTCGTGAGGTAGGAATTTCAGAATCGTCTGTCCAACGCATTTTGAAGCGCTGTCAATGGAAAAGTTACATTCCAAGATTAGTCCATGCTATTAATGAAGATGATGATGATCCGGACCGAAGAGTGGAGTATTGCGAGTGGTACTTGGCACGATGTGGATGTGGATTGGACGAAGGGGTTTCGTAGAATACCCTCCGCGTTCACCAGACCTCACACCACTAGACTTTTTTTATGGGGATACTTAAAAGACAAAGTCTACACTATAAAACCTGCAACAGTCGCTGAATTGAGAGCAGCCATTGAACGAGAATGCACACAAATACCAAACGAAATGTTTCGTGATGTTTGCGATTCCATTGCTTCGCGTTATCAGCAGTGCCTGGACCAGAACGGACGTCAGTTTGAAAACAGGCGTTGACAAAACAATTAAATAATGTCTGTAGATTCTATTACATTTTGAAAATGAAATGTATTTTAATAAACACTGCCTTTATAATTATTTAAAGTGTGTATACATTTTTTTGGGACGCCCTGTATATATATATATATATATATATATATATATATATATATATATATATATATACACTGTATAAAGTATATATAAATAAATAATATATATATATATATATATAATATATATATATATATATATATATATATATATATATATAGTTTTTCTATATAGTTTCGTGCGTTGGTCTCTCTTCACACGAAGGTCAAGCTGGTGGCATCATCTCTACGCCTGGCTTGATGGAGGAGCGAGTTGCTCTCTTGCTATCTCCATCGCACATACCCAAGCACACCTGGCTCATCTAGTACCGTTCTGAGCCAAGTGTCTAGTCTTCTTTTGAAGAATTCTACGTTGACACCAGTAATGTTCCTGGTCTCCTGAAACTGGTTGAATAGTCTTTGCCCCCTGACAACCAAGCTATTTTCTTTTAGAGTTGAGGGTGTCCCTTGTCTGGCCTTTAGTCTGGGAACATTACACATTCTACCTTTCCTACTTTCCATTCTTATTTGCGTGGTTACTAGGTTCAGCTTGAGGTTAGGTACCAGTTTTTCCATTATTTTCCAAGTGTAAAATATGATGTATCTCTCTTCTTCTTTTCAGTGATCATAGATTTAATTTACGAAGTCTTTGCCAATAGTCGAGTTCTTTACATCCATGTGAAATTTCTTTAAATTTCTTCTAGTTTATTAATGTCTTCCTTTCAATATGGGAACGTCAAGACGGAGCAGCATTGAAGTTTTGGTATGATCAGTGTTTTCAGCAGGGGAATTATTACTTTCTTGTCCCTTCTTTTAAAGGTTCTCAGTTCCTGTTCCGCGACTATTTTTGCTTTGTTTATCGCTATCTGATTTTGTCTCTCAAATTTCGCATCGTAGGTCATTACAACCCCTAAATCTATTGATTTCTTGCTTCTCTGAATTTCCTGTCTAGCTGGAGCATAATATACTGTCTGTTTTAGCTACTCATTTCTTCCATATCTCAAGAGCTGAAACTTCTCGGTGTTAAATTTCATGTTGTTGTCTTCTGACCATTTGTACAGTCTGTTCGTATCACTCTGTATGGCCTCTACCTCTTCTCTATCACTGATTTTTCTGCCGATTTTTGTATCGTCTGCAAAGGATGTTACTATACTGTTGCTGGTTACTTCACTATTTATGTCTGCTAGCATGATGATGAATAGGAGTGGGGCCAATACTGTTCCTTGTGGTACTGAGCTGCGTACTACCGATTCTGATGTTGTTATACCTTGGATTTTTACGACCTGTAGACGTTTTCTGAGGAACTTGCAGATCCATGAGTTGCTTGTTATTCCCATATGTTTAATTTTATGTGCTATTATAAAGGGTGATCCAGAGAAATGGGACCCAAAAGAAACCCCTGTAACTCTTAAAGTATAAGTCCTTTTATAAAATCATACGCATCATTCGAAAGAGGATAGTTACAAGTTTGTACAGGATTGTATAGGTTTTGACAATACAAGACAAGATAAGGTACAAAACAAAATAAAAGTGTTAGTTAAAACTAACCCTTCAAGATGACTGCATGGACTGTGGAACAGCTGCGTTTCATAACTGAGCAATATTATGAGCATGGAAGAAGTGTAGTTTCAGCTCAAAGATCTTTCAAGACAAATTTTCAGATGTCAAAATCACCTTCTAAGAAAGTAATCCGTCGGTGTGTCAGAAATTTTTCCCTAACTGGTAGCATTGGAAAAAGAAAACCAACTGGAAGAGTGCGCACAGCAAGGATAGACGAGATCATTAACAGAACTCATGAAATTGTACAGGATAATCCTAACATAAGCATCAGACGTGCTTCTCAGCTGTTAGGAGTTGGATATGGAACAACACACCGTATATTCAAGCAAAATTTAATGCTCTTTCCATAAAATTCAAACAGTGCAACAACTAAACGATGGAGATTTCGCACGAAGTCGACAATTCTGTCAATCAATGGATCCAACAGAAGGTAAATGACACCACCAATTTTCTAGCAACTTTGATTATGTCAGACGAAGCCCATTTTCACTTGAATGGAACTGTAAACAAACAAAATTGTCGTTTCTGGGCAACAGAAAATCCATTGAATATTACCGAAGTCCCGTTGCATAGTCAGCGTGTAACTGTTTGGTGTGGTCTTACTGCATCTCAGATCATAGGGCCGTACTTTTTCGAGGATTCCACCGGAAACACGGTCACTGTAAATGGTGATCGCTACGAAAAACTGTTCACCGATTTCCTTATTCCTAAATTAAGAGATCTTTGTCTAGAAAACCACTGGTTCCAACAAGACGGAGCTACCTGCCATACCACGAGGAACTGCATGGCAGTTTTGCGTCAAACGTTTCCAGGCGAGTTAATCTCAAGATTTGGAGACGTTGAATGGCCCGCAAGGTCTCCGGATTTTTCTCCCTTAGATTATTATCTCTGGGGATATTTAAAGAGTAGGGTCTACAGAAATAACCCAACGACCTTGCAAGAATTGAAGGCCGCCATCACAAATGAGATACAGGCCATACCACCGCACACTCTTGCAAAAGTGATGCAGAACTTACAAGCGAGAACACTGGAATGCTTGGCAACTAATGGAGCACATTTGAAAGGAGTCATTTTAAAAAAATAAATATTTCATAATAAACTTGTAACTCTACTCTTTCGAATGATATATAGTTTTTATGAAAGGAATTAAATATTAAGAATATTTGGCTTTTTTTTATGGGTCCCATTTATCTGGATCACCCAGTACCATGATCACATTTGTTGAACGCTTTAGCAAAATCCGCGTATATGACATCGTAGTTTTTATTGCTTTCATTGAGCCTATGATACTGTTGTAGTGCTCTATTAGTTGTGATAAGCATGATCGTCCTGATCGTAATTCGTGCTGATTCTCAATGAATCTTTCCAGTGTCTCCAAGAAGTCATAGATTTTCTCTATAACTATTCTTTCAAATGAGATGGAACGTCAATGACACTGGTTTGCTTGAGATCTATCTCCACCTCTATATATAGAAACAACGTTTACCCTTTTCAGGATGCTCGGTATTTCCCGTGTCCAGGGATCTTCTCCATATCCAGTATAGAGGTGAAGCTATTTAATTTTTACAGTTTTTAATCAACAGTGCGTTCCATTTGTCCGGACCTGCAGCTGAATGTGATTTCATTTGTCCTATAGCTCGCGCTATATCTTTTGAAGTAAAATTAAAACCTGTTATACAGTCTCCTTGCAATTTCTCTTCAAAGAATGCATCTCTGTCAGGTACCCCTTTGTCACTTTTGGGGTGCTGAAAAGTGAAAACTGATTTGTGCTGAACTCTTAATGTTTCATATATTTTTTTAAATCATCAGTTAGTTTGTTATGTCCTTTCCTTAACCCTTAACCGGTGAGGTGTGGTCTAGGAGACCACGTGATAATATTTCACGTGATCGCCTAGACAACATCTTACCGGTTAAGGGTTAATTAAGGGCCCGATAGTGGTGCCCGTTCTTGTTTTCCTTTTCGCATAGCTATAGAAGTATTTTGGGTTTTCTTTATTACTTCTATCGCATTTTCTTCTTCCCTCTCTGTAGGGCCCTTAATTAGAGCTTGTATTTTCCTATCAATACTCTCTAGTTTTTCTTGTATTACTTCTCTCGTATTGTTGTCTGTGCAATTAATAAACTTCGCTCGCAGCTACTCTCTTTCTTTTGTGGAATATTGTTCGGTTTTGTCTCTCGAAAAAATTCCTCCATCCTTTTGGCTGTGCTTTCGGAACATTTTTTCTAAAATTTCTAGCATCTTTTCTTCTAAGGTTGTTAACATTTCTTATATACACTAAAAACCACCAAGTAAAAGGAAAAATAATATCAACTGAGCGCTTTCGTGTGTATTTATAAACAAACGTGTACTCGGTCGGTATTGTGTTTCGTTTTCCTTGTGGTTCCTTTCAGCGTATATATTATTTCACATGTTTAAATGAAAATTTTGTGTATATATATATATATATATATATATATATATATATATTATATATATATATTGTGTGTGTGTGTGTGTGTGTGTGTGTGTGTGTGTGTGTGTGTGTGACAAAAATTTGTCCTCCATATATACTGTATATATTAGCTCAATTTATATTGCATCTTTTAAACAAAGAACTCTGCTCACAAATCATTAACGAAAACCAATTATATTGCATACTCCATAGAAGTCTATAATATTCTATAATGTTGCGTATAATTACATCTAACATCAATGCAAGCAATTTCCTTTATGGCAGTTACAGCATAACGCTACATTACATCCCATCACGCGTTTACGGAGATCTAAAGACAGTAAAATCACTGCCCATCGCAATCTCCTCATAACTCGTTTACAGACTTCTGGCTTTGACTAGAATCCCATATCTGCCTCGGAGCTTATCGTGCTTTAGGGATTCCGTTAAGTTCTAATTATAGAGAGAGGATGGACTGACCGTCTTTTGATAGATCGAAAATTGGATGATGTTGAGAGACATTATTTTTTATGGTAATTTGTTCAGTATGTGGCTCAGTTTCAATATGGTTGTCGTTGTTGATGTCTATCTATCTATCTATCTATCTATCTGCCTGTCTGTCCATCTGTCTGTTGGTATCTATCAGTGAAACAGAATAAAAGAACAAAGAAAGGGCAAATAAATATGTAAATCTAAAGATATATTGAAAAACAATCTTCGGAGTGCGCACTCCCATTTTCTTTCGTAAAAAAAAAAAAAAAAAAAAAAAAAAAGCTGAAATCGTTCACAGACGGGTAAAAAAAAATCCCCCCCAAAAAAACACCTTTTGGAATGCGTTCAAACAAATAAGGAAGAAGTTAATTCGTCGAAGAGGAAAGTAGAAAAAATATAATCCATTTTCATCCTATATAATTTATTAATATTATTATTTTAAATTTACGTCTTAACTCTCTCCCGCTTTCTCTCTTTCTCTAACTCTCCCTCCCCCCCCAACACTCACCCCTCTCTCTCTCTCTCTCTCTCTCTCTCTCTCTCTCTCTCTTAATAAGACATTCCGCTCGTGCATCCCATACTCGTGTTTTTACCTGTCGAATTAATTGCCTAATTAAGCTCAGAGGGAGACGAATGTCCCCCATTAACGTCTAAAGCCCCCGCTTTATTAAGCCTCTTTTAAGCGCCGAGCGTTTCTCGCGCACCGATCGAGGGTCTACGGCGGCCAATGGATGCTTAAATGAACGTTTTCAAGAGACGATCCTGACGACAAATGAAGACATGGGAATTATAACAATTAGAGGCCATATATATATATATATATATATATACGTTGGCAGAGCTAACATACGATTCTATTCTAAAGGGAGGTTGGCAGTTGGTTTAATATTTTGCGATTTTTTTACCATACTAAAGCTTTAACAAAACGATGCACACACACACACACACACACACACACCACACCTCATGTTAGAGTGGTACTTCATAACTATTCACTCTTATGTGAATAAATGAGTCTATTATACAAGATATTGTTCAATATATTTCTTCAAATTCATTTTCGTAAGAGAAGAGTTTAAAGAGATACGGCTAATAACGGTATTCAACCATTATGGCCTTATAAAGCTATATATATAATTAAAAATTGTGAGAGAATGTATATGCATGGGAAAGTTTTTCCATTAGTGAGAAAGAAAAAATGTACATATTATACAGGGTAACCCAAATTACCTACAGTAAAAAAAAAAGTTATTTAGGGATACGCAGTTCAGTATATAAAATTTGGGCCACCCTGTCTATATAAACAAGTACAGATGGGGAGAAGAATTAATTTTTTTTTTTACTCTTTTGCTAAATTGACTAAAATACGAGAAATAGTTGTTATTATAACCCCTTTTGATAAAAATAATTTCAAAATAACTTTATTAAAAAAATAATTAAAAAAATATATACAAAAATACTATGAAAAGACCGATCCAAATGTTAGACTAAATTAACTTCAAAAAGGAAAACAAACTGACGGTTTCGGTGCATGCAGAAAGGTCATGAAAATATATAAAAAATCATTATTATCAATGATTATTGTCTTGATCTCCCGAATTAAAATGAAACTTTGGCCTTAAACTAGACCCTCAACCCGCGAGAGGATAGGCTAGAAACAAATTTTATGATGGCGCGTCTCCCCATTATATCGAGAGTTTTCAACTAAAGCAAATTTTTTTTTCTAGACAGACGAAAAGTTTTTTTTTTATGGGGGCACAAATAAGCTTAACATCGCTTTTACGATTAGACAAAATTTGCTTAATTCGCAAACTTTGTCGGGGCAAATTATCAAATTTCTACGACACGTTATTTCCACGAAACGTTCGTTATATTTTCATATAGTTTTGGGTACGTTGTTTAAGCTGCGTTATCGTAAATTTCGCAGTACAAGATCGCGAATTCTACATTTTTTGTTCCCTCCAAAACGACTTTTCAAATTGTCTTTCACATTTTCAGGATATCTACGAAGTTTTTCATTGGTCTCTTTATTGCAGATCTGGTATAGGGGTTTTACATTACTCAGAATTATGCTTTAAAAACACATTTCACTTACGCGACTCTTATTGTATGGAAATAACGCTTCACGATAAACACGCTTAGAATACTCCTCTTGTACTTTTAAAATCGATGATGCCTATCCAATAAATTACATAAAAAATCTTCCAAATTTCGTAAAAAATGATGTAACGTAAAATGTATGCAAAATATTTTGTAACATGAATTAAATAACATAAAGCATCATACTTTTCTCATAACCCTTGATGACCTTGATAATATATATATATATATGGGAATGAACTCAGAATGGTTCCCTGAGGTTTTATATATATATATATATATATAATATATATATATATATATATATATATATATTATATATATATATATATAAGATACACCTTATATAATTCAAAGCAGATACTTGTAGTTAGGAAAACAAAGCCTAATTTGTATACATTTTTTTATTCCTTCGTAGGAAGGATGTCTGATTTCCTTTTGAATCAAACATACACACGTACGCCCATATATACAGGTGATATTATAAACCGGGGAGGGAAGAGGACAGGGGAGGGGGCTAGGGAAGAAATCCAACGTGCAATAAACATGTCAGGGCAAGTAATCAACGCGACGGGGAATACGCCTTTAAATCCCAAAAAGATATTTAAAATTTTGATGGGGAGAAAAGCAGCCATTCTTCCCGGATCAAAAAATTTATCATTTGTCAAAAGTAAACATTTTCATGGTCAAGTTACCAAAAACAAATAGTTATAAATTAAATAATGATGATACGACCAAATACCTTTAATTAACCATTTAATACCTTTAATTTAATACCTTTAATCAGCCATTTTATATAATGTTACATTAATGTATGTACGTATATTGCAAAATACAATGTAAAAAAAAATATGTGTGAATTTGGTTACTGATGCGTAACAGTATTCTACAGAAGAGTTACGTATAATACAATAACATATGCCATTCACTTTCACGAAAGAAATTCACTCAATACCACTTAGATAGGAGGTAGATAGATAGGTAAATAAGTATGTAGATAATATCTTCATAGACGGATGTACAGATAGATATACTGTACATTTTTTAAGTATCCATATCGTTACTTTTCAATCTGCTTCACTTTCAACGTAATTTACTGAATTTCTAAATATAATTTTGACATTACATACTAATTACAGGACTCGTACAAAACTGTATTATATATATATATATATATATATATATATATATATATATATATATATATATATATATTATATATAAATATATATATAATAAATTATATATATATATGTTTACTTTTGCCACGCATTGTTATTACGTAATAAGCAGGATTGCACATAACTTAGTTCTTGTACCTTGTATGGAATGCTTTTCTTTTAGATTGCTTGATGATGGAGAAAGTCTGCTCCGAAACTGTCGCGATTGAATAAACAAGATGTTTTACCAAGTGTTGGTTTTATTATTTGTTATATATAATTTTGGACTAGGACCTGTTCCTTAAGAAGCGGCGTTTCAAGATGAATAAAATGACAAACGCTTGAACAAACATGCTTTAATCACCAAACGTTTCGGGAGTCTTAATTGCCAAATTCAGTGGTCATAACTAAAAATAACTTAATGTTCAATTCAATAGATGAGGCATAATCATTTAAAGTAGGCTTATTTCTAAAAAATGTAAATTAACTCCATAAGTCTTAGATCAATTTCACAGGCTGATATACGAGGGATCTTTTTCAATCCTTTGTAAACCAAATTGCGAAATTAAGTCTCCCAAAACGTTAGAAATGTTGTTAGTTCAAGCGCTTGTCATCTCTCTCTCTCTCTCTCTGTATATATACACACACGTGTGTGTGTGTGTGTGTGTGTGTGTGTGTGTGTGTGCACACACCGAAATTATTAGATAATAATAATAAAAGTAAAAAATGAATGAAATAAGAGGTCTTTAACGTAGTCACACCCTTCGTTTCTGTTTCAAGCTTAATTGAGAATGGGTTACTCTCACTGTCACACTTCCTTGTTTTTAA
>JAJOZX010001037.1:640000-760000 GCA_023014485.1 Bathynomus jamesi | reverse complement strand
GCTATTTATTTATTAATTTTTTTTATTATTATTAATTGTGGATTATTTATAAATTTTATGTAAATGCATTATTTAATCGTATTTATATTTAAGTTTAATGATAATATCGAAGTGTGGTTAAGTAAATTATATAGCGGTCGGGGTATTTTAGTATTTCGTATCAAGTAGCGGAAAAGTGATAAATATTTAACCGTAAAAGGACGGCGTGTGAGACCGCACGCATAGCGACTAGCGTCGCCATAATAAAAATTTCATTTATAGTTTGAATTAAACAATTTATTGTTACAAAACAATAATAAAAATTAATTCGCCTACAATAAAAGACAATTTCTAGATAAACAAATGTACTTTTATCGGAATGAGCCACGCTGACCTTCTAGGATTAATGTCTGTAACAATGTCTGTAACGTAATTGTTACGATGGTAAAGAAATAGAAGTAGAATACATTTTTTTGAGCGGTGTACCGGTATGAATTAAAATAGAAAAAAAAAAAGGCGTATACAGGGTGCTTATAAAGTCCCTATCTATTTCAGTGAAAACGTAGCAAAAAGGGTATAATTCAAAAACGATATAATAGAAGGTATACATTTAATGAATACTTAAGCATATGATTCCACATGAGCACCATCAGTATCTCTACAGAGTTCGAATTTATCAGCAGCACTGCGGAACATATTTTGGAGCATGACAGGGGTTATTTTTGTAACTGCTGTTACGATACGAGCACTTAAATTTTGCAGATCTGTAACCCTCGTTTGATAGATGTTTGATTTGATAAAGCCCATGCAAAGAAATCCAAGGGCGTTAGGTCAGGAGATCGAGCCGCCCAGGGCCTGTTGCCTTCACGTCCGATCCACCGATTTGGAAATCGTTCATTTAGGTACTCCCGAACAATGTTTGCGTAATGACAAGGTGCCCCATCTTGTTGAAAGACGACAGTGTTTAAAATGCCATCTGAATGAAGCTGGGACATTTACGCGCTCGTATCGTAACAGCAGTTACAAAAATAACCCCTGTCATGCTCCAAAATGTGTTCCGCAATGCTGCTGACAGATTCGAACTCTGTAAGATACTGATGGTGCTCATATAGAATCATATACTTAAGTATTCATTAAATGTATGCCTTCTATTATATTGTTATTGAATTTTACCCTTTTTGCTGCGTTTTCACTGAAATAGATAGGGACTTTATAAACACCCTGTGTATATATTATAATAACTTATTATATTAGTGAATACGAAGTCTATGTCTTAAAGTGTATGTAAATCTAATAACACTCCACCTCTGCAATTAAGTCTAAATGTAGAAGTCCAACTAATTCTAATGTAAAAATCTATAAGGTCAAAATATGGGTAATTCTTTAAGATAAATATGGCGATTCCAACAAATTTTCTTTCTTCAACGACAATTTTTAAGTCTTTCTTTTTAATCTAATTTAATAATAATAATAATAAATTTGTTTTAAATGACTTTTTCTTGGCACTGTTTTGAAAATGAAATGAAAGATAGAGGCTTCAAATCTAATTATGATATAATTTTTTACTCAAATTAAATTAAAAATCTGAAAATTTTTATTTCTAATTTTTCTGAAAATTCTGTAATGACCTCCATACTTTTTAATTAATTTCTATGTGTGTGTGTGTTCTCCTCCCTACGGAATCGCGACAATCTTTAGGATACACAGTCACAGATGCAATCGCGACATGAACGTGGTATCACGACATTAGCAATGTAACGGTAGTTTATCTTTATAAATACTACCTTTCATCATGAAAAAAGGGGGGCTATAATTAAGGTTAGACGAGGTTAGGTGAGGCTTCGTTAAATTTGGTTAAATTTATTAGGTTTTTAGGTTGGTTAAATGTCGTGATAAAAAAATTAAACACGTGAAAGTGTGTGAAAATGTTACGGTTGTGTAGGATAACCAAACATGTGTGTGTGTGTGTGTGAGCAAATTTTTTTTTTTTAAAACAAATTTTACTCAAATAATAGTAAAAAATGTAGATACCAATGAATTTTTAGTATGAAATAATAAATATGGTCGTCGGTATAAGTTAAAAAAAAAATGTTTATTCTTTTTTGTTAAATATCTGTTTGATTTCCGGGAAAGATATAATTGAAATTTAAAATTTAACATTTTAAAACCAATTCATAAACACCAAAGTTACACCTTAAATATTTATTTAAAAAACATAAAAACATTTTTTTTTTTTTTTCAAAAAGAAAGATTAACATTTACGAAGCAATTTATCATGTTATACAATGAAGTTAAGAATATAAATATCTTTCCGCTTTGATGTTGTTAAATGGTCAACCCATTCGGAACACAAAAAGGCTAAAAATGGTCAGTCAACTGGAATTTAAAAATTTCACTGAATTAAAAAAAAAGATAATATATATATATATTATTCAAAAGTTTAAGGGACAATAATATATATATATACTAATACACGCACGCATGTACTTTGTAAATGCAAATATACCAACTATTTTAAATGCAAACCAAAAGGGACTTCTAACATATTTCATCCGTCATTGTAGATCGTAAAATATGCAAAATAAAATAGTAAAAGAAATTCAATTTATCTCTCGCTGTACAGAATTTTTAGATATTTTTTTGCTCTTGCCACTTTTTATACAAGAAATCTGAATGTAAAAAATAATGAAATGATAAAAGGACATTTTTCTTTATATATAAAGGACAGAGAAAAAATTATGTCATAATTTATAAGGAAGCGAGGTCATCATTCAGTAAAAGGAGAGAGAGAGAGAGAGAGAGAGAGAGAGAGAGATATTCATCCATCCAATCATTCATTCCTATCATGATTCTTTTTCTGTTCAATGTGTATATATATATATATATATATATAGTTTCGTTGGTGAATTTAAACTACACCCCTTCCTGGAGAGAAACTTCCAACTTTTGTTATAATAGCAATGAAATCAGTTTCAGTATTTTAAAAGGACAGGCAAGACTTTTGACTCGCAAATTTGCTAATAAAGCGAGTGAGCGTGTTATAAATTATCTGTCCTTGGGTCGTAAACAAAACGTCCTATTTGGGCGTCACTCACCGAGACAGTTATAGCTCGTCAAAAAATCCATTAAATAGTAAGGGTGATAGAAGGAAACCTTGTCTTACTCCGTCTCTTCCTCTACTCAATGTCATTTTCCCGTTTCATTTCTCGCTTATAAAAAAAATGAGAACTCCGCGAATGAGAATCTCAAAAGAGGCCATTCTCAAATCGACCCAAGTATACCACTCCCACTTTAGGACTTCCTAAGTTCGATAATTTCACGCGAAATATCCATATTTTTACCCATTCTAAAATCAGGAAGCTTTTTGTGCAAATTTGGAATTCTAACTTCGAGTATTCTCACTCGTACGTAGATGGCGGATGAGATTGGGTATGACATTGAGTGGGAAGTAATCGTGTCTTGCTCCACACACGAACCAAAAATATTGAAAAGATGTTTTATTGATTACTTTTCATTTCATGCCATTCACATTCCCATTTTCGGTCCTCAAATGAAAATGACCAAAAGCGAAAAATCCATATTTGACAAAAACGTGTCTTGATTTGGGACACGATGTTTCCGTCGCTGAAACGGCGCCAAATGGGACTGGTAAAGGTTAATATTTCATAACCTAACTTATTTTAACCAATCATAACCCAACCTAACATTAGCCTAACCAATCATAACCTAATCTAACATTAGCCTAACTAATCATAACCTAACTTATCGTATCCTAACCAATCGTAATCTAACCGGGACCAAAGTGGGAAAAGCCGTGGATGGGAATGAAAATGACACGAATGGCATAGAAGAGAATTACCTATAATGAAAATGGCATAGAATTGAAATTGCATATGCGGACACGGATGTGAATGAGAATGGCTTAGAATGGATGAGACGTTTTATTTAGCCGATTTAAGTGTAAAACGGATAATGAACATAATATGTGTATTAACTCTATACTGTATATCACGCTTTACTTTTGCTTTTTTAAAAAAGAGCTACTCTTCACTTATTTTCAGTGGTTAGTCACAACGCTTCTCATAACGTAGATTACGAGCCTAAAAAAAGGGTCAGTTTCTTTACAATGTTAAGCGTATTAGTCTTAATATTTAGAGAAATTTATACGTACGAGGCGCTCCGGACCACAAGCTGCCAAGCGCCAAAATAAAAAAAAAATGGAGCAGTTAAAGTTTGTCAACTTGTAAAATGTGATAACTTTTGAACCAATAACGATATTTGATTGATTTCGACCATACGTACAGGTCCACAATCTGCTCCCTGACTCACCCACTGGATAGAGGAAAGGTGGGGAATATAGTGTATGAATAACTCATTTCTGACCCCACTGGCGCTTGGCAGGTTGTGGTCCGGAGCGACTCATATATATATATATATATATATATATATATATATGAAATTATTATTGTTTTGAAATAGAAGGGTAAATAGTTCGTGAGCCAGACCCCAAATTTTGGCCAATATTTCAATATTGGGCGCAAACTTAAAATGCTGATAAAACAATAAAGCTACTCTTTTGAAATGTCCACCAACATTTTTATCCTCTACTAGCATCCTTCATCATTGGTATGAGGGACGTTTGGTTCCCCCGAGTGGTACCGATGAACCCTTCTGGCCCACGGACTAAAAATACTATCTAAAACTGGCACTATTTTGTTATATTAGGAATGAATAAAAATTCATATAATGTAAAATTGCGGAGAGATTCCACAACATAATTATTGAAAAAGCTTTTCTATTCATTTTTACGTCACACAAATCAGTTGAGTGAGACATTTTGAAGCCGAGTAAGCTGATAATGGAACGATATACACATTCAGCTTCAGCTCTTAAAACTATTTAGAAATAAAGGAAGACTTGCTTCCAACCTCACTCCTTTCGTACTCTTATTTGTTATCCGAAAGTGAAAGTACTACAGGTGAGAATTGTCATTTTAACTTAACCTAACTTCACCTAACTTAACTTAACCTAATCAAGGACCGAAGAAGGCCGTGGATGAAAACAAGAACAGCAAGAAGTTGAAAAAAAAATACAAAATAAAATAAAAAATAAATATATATATATATATATATATTATATATATATATATATATATATATATATATGATACACATAGACCTTGCATGGAACAAGGAACTCTTCTGTGAAAATTAAATCCACTATAGTCCGAAAAAGTAATAGTAAATGACAAACACTAGTTTTTTCTTTTTCACACACACACACACAGTATATATATATATATATGTATATATATATATATATATATATATATATATATATATATATATATAGTTATATATATACATACACAGGGTGTCCCAGAACAATGGACTCATAGGGAAAATAGAAATTATATTTTTAAAGTGAAACAAACATATTTCTAATGTGAATTTTACATATTTCAGGAAAGAAAATATCCTGGTGGCTCAGTATACCAATCAAGAGAAGTTGGAACTAGTATTGCTACATGTTTCTGGAAAAAGCCGGAGGGAGGCATGTTCGTGAAATAACTGACATGCCTCCCGCTGGCTTTTTCCGGAAACATGTAGCAATACCAGTTCCACCTTCTCTCGATTGGTATACTGAGCCATGAGGGTATTTTCTTTCCTGAAATATGTAAAACTGACATTAGAAATGCGTTTGTTTCACTTTAAAACTATAATGTCTATGTTCCCTCTGAGTCCAGACTTCTGGGACACCCTAATATATAATATATATATATATATATATATATATATAATATATATATATATACCTTTCAAATGTTCCGCGGATGATTCTTCATTTCACGAAGGTCAAGCTTGTCGCCCCTCTGCGTGTTTGCAGTTTTATATATATATATATATATATATATATATATATATATATAACGTAAAGAACGACGCTTTGTATAGGAGAATTATCCGCGCAAGATGAGAGCGAAAGAACGAAACAAATGAAAAAAATGAGGTACCCACCCGGGAATCGAACCCGGGATCTTCCGATTGCCGGTCAGATATGATAACCACTACACCACAGGCCTCACCCAAACAAATGCCGTAATTCCTCTACATACGCGCAGAAACCAATGCCCCAAAGGGGCACCTCCCGCATGCCGTAACATTATATACATTATAACTGCAAACACGCAGTACAATTAACGTAAAGAATGACGCTTTGTATAGGAGACTTATCCGCGCAAGATGAGAGCGAAAGAACGAAACAATTGAAAAAATGAGGCACCCACCCGGGAATCGAACCCGGGATCTTCCGATTGCCGGTCAGACATGATAACCACTACACCATAGGCCTCACCCAAACAAATGCTCGTAATTCCTCTACATACGCGCAGAAACCAATGCCCCAAAGGGGCATGCCGCATGCCGTAACATTTATACATTATAACTGCAAACACGCAGTACAGTATAATTAACGTAAAGAACGACGCTTTGTATAGGAGAATTATCCGCGCAAGATGAGAGCGAAAGAACGAAACAAATGAAAAAATGAGGTACCCACCCGGGATCTTCCGATTGCTGGTCAGATATGATAACCACTACACCACAGACCTCACCCAAACAAATGCCGTAATTCCTCTACATACACGCAGAAACCAATGCCCCAAAGGGGCACCTCCGCATGCCGTAACATATACATTATAACTGCAAACACGCAGTATAATTAATGTAAAGAACGACGCTTTGTATAGGAGAATTATCCGCGCAAGATGAGAGCGAAAGAACGAAACAAATGAAAAAATGAGGTACCCACCCGGGAATCGAACCCGGGATCTTCCGATTGCCGGTCAGATATGATAACCACTACACCACCCGGGTGGGTACCTCATTTTTTCATTTGTTTCGTTCTTTCGCTCTCATCTTGCGCGGATAATTCTCCTATACAAAGCGTCGTTCTTTACGTTAATTATACTGCGTGTTTGCAGTTATAATGTATACAATGTTACGGCATGCGGGAGGTGCCCCTTTGGGGCATTGGTTTCTGCGCGTATGTAGAGGAATTACGGCATTTGTTTGGGTGAGGCCTGTGGTGTAGTGGTTATCATATCTGACCGGCAATCGGAAGATCCCGGGTTCGATTCCCGGGTGGGTACCTCATTTTTTCATTTGTTTCGTTCTTTCGCTCTCATCTTGCGCGGATAATTCTCCTATACAAAGCGTCGTTCTTTACGTTAATTATACTGCGTGTTTGCAGTTATAATGTTATATATATATATATATATATATAGTAGGAAAATAAAGACCAAGATGATGACTCAACACATTTATTACAAAAGAGGGCTTGAAATTCCCGGTATCTTGGTAGTAAATTTTCAGTTGGATGACCCTACTGCAAAATGCTTTGAATCCCGAGGCGCTACTAAAATAATCGGCTGTTGGAAAAGTCTGAAACGACTGACAAATTCCAGTTCTGTTCTTGAATTTTACAATACATGCTGTAATTATGTTCTTTTTTTTATTAATTATTGATGGATTTGGTCATTGGGACACCAAATTCTATTTATAATATTAGGGATACTTTTAATGAACTCAAGATACTAGAACAAGTAATGGTAGCATCACGATACGGTACCAGTTCAAAATCACGTATTTCTTGCCCTGCAGAACCAAATGTTTTGATCCCACACCAGGATCATCATCTTCAATAGATTAACAAAAACAAAAACAAGAATTAAGATAAATACATAAAAATAAATTTACGTCAGTAAACGGTTTAAACGATCATTTCAACGTGTACAGTATACGTATGTATGTGCCGGACACACAAGTAATGGTAGTAATCAATGAGGAGGACAAGAAACTGGTATAGCGCTCAGGTCAACATGTGGTCCATTGTTCTAACTCCTGTATTATTATTATTATTATTAGCAGCAGCATCGGCATTTGAGCCCCCAACCTCAGTGTCTTTAATGTACTTAAAGTGAAATGGTGTTGCCCACTAAGCTACAGAAAGTGGCGCCCGTCAGGGTAACCTATTAACCTGAAGGTCCTGAGTTCGAATCTTAGCCCGCACCTCGGATTTTAGATTTCAGCAATTGAGGTCCCTTCCCTCATATGGTTATATGACCTTAGTTACATACAGACATTAGGAAGAGGTTAAAAAACCCAGAATCATTATATAAATTATATATATATATATATATATATATGTGTGTGTGTGTGTGTGTGTGTGTGTTAATTCTGTACGTATCACCTTAATGGTTGCTTCTCCCTATAGTTTTTCTGTGTACTGTAATAATAGACACTGTTCTTTCAATAAATTAAAAGTTAGCCATAAAAACCTCCATTTTCTTCCATAGCAGAACTATAATAAAAGAAAACTATTTTTAACGATAACTTATATATGGTTTAGTCAATAATTAGAGGCAAACGTTTCGGGTAACATCTACTCGCGAGTGCGTCGGCAGAGATAAGCATACACAGAGTGTCTCAAAAGACAACGGACACTTTATCTATGACGATAATCGACGTCTTGAGAGCTTCCAATAAAGGTAACTTTAATTATATAAACACGTCCGCGAGATAAATTGTTTTTACACTTGTGCGATTCGTACGTTTTGGTTGGAAGGCCTCCCCTTTCACTTTTTCTTTTTCACACACAAATATATATATATATATATATATAAATATGTATAATCAATGCTCACACAAACGTCAGTACTTTAAGTACAAATGTTAGGAAAACTTCGCTGCTTTACACAAAGCATCGCTCTACCAATGCACTCATTCAGCTTGCGTTATCATTGTCATATGTATCAGTAGCGTCGTGGGCGGGCAAGCTTTTTAAATTTGTCCAACAGCACTACCTGAATTAGAAAGTATATTTCAGATACTGCAAGCGGAATATGTTAAACTACAATAATATACTGTACAATAATATAGGACACTACAAAGTAATGGTACAACTATAACAATACACTGTACTTGTACAGTGTACTTCATACAATTGCCAACATGATATAGCTAACGAGTTGAATTGTTGTAATACATGGGATATGGAGAAAATTGTGACACATATTACACACACCTAATCCACTCGGGAATCACAAGAACCGCGCATGCACCTCGCACTGCTTGTCGTAGCAAATGACGCGCACAAAGAGAAACACAACACCCAAACACTTGACAGTGTCTTTGCACAACGGCTGGAGATACCGACCATACAGCCTAGTCACTGAACAAGTTCGCGCCCAGTTATCAACGCCATCGGTCTGCGCGTGTGGTCAATGTCCAGGAGACTGACGCATGTCACGGGGCAGACTCAGATGCAAAGACGGAGTTAAGAAATATGTAGGTGCATCAAATAAAAAAAATTGTTAAAACAGGAGTAAGTCTTTTTTTAGTTGAGTTGATGCAAACGTTGAATGATGTCGTTATTAAGCAGTGTCAAAAAGTCACTCTCCACTGAAAGAACCACCAGAATTGTCTAACCTGCTCTGTAGCATGGTGCTTCCAAGTCTTGACCAACTTCAACTTCGAAAAACATTTCTCGCACTTAGCTCTACCTATTGTCATTGTTACAAAGGGTGCTAGGACCGTTCGCTACTGGACAATTCGCTACCGGACATTTCGCTACCGGACATTTCGCTACTGGACGTTTCGCTACTAGGACATTTCGCTACCGGCATCTAACTTCGCTGTCGTTAAAGAATTTTCTCCTATAAGAGAACATGCCCAGTCCTGCAATCTTGCCCTTTTGGATAAACATTAAAATTTTAGCCTCATCATCTGATGACACTTCTCTTAGAATTTTTAGAATTTTAGAATCTCTTTTTATAAAAACCGACATTTAACATTGATCCCTCTGCCTCTCCCCTTTTGGTTACTTAAATACAAAAAATAGCAACATAACGTACCAACTAACTTTAGAATTTTCGAGAAAAATACTCACCGTTATTCACCTTGTTAGGGCTTCTTTATTAGCAATTCAGTGTCGGGTCACTCGCGCTTCCATAAAGGTTAGTTCCTCTATCTACATTTTAATTTTTAATTGGTTTGATTGGAATATTTTTTTATATCCTTTGCCTTTTGTTTTTCTAATTCTTATATTTCCGTTGTTCTTTTAATTTTTTGTATGTCTTGTGTTCTTTTAATTGTTTATACTGTAACGTTACCTAACCTAACCTAAACGCAACTCAGAAAAAGTATAGGGACTGTGAGCAGAGGATCCATAACACTAGGCAACAAAGATTTTGTTACAGAAGACCAAATAGGTGCTCCTAGCTAATTTCGGTATGCTGATTTCAAATCTATAATTAGATTTTTTCTATCACGTCTAGATTTTGTGTAAAATGCAAATCACTTTTAGTAAAATTTTCTACCACATCCAGATTTTGTTTTTAATCGGCTTAATGCCAGTAATATGAAACTTGCTTTTCAAGGTTAAAGCAATTTTTTTTGCCAACTATATACAAATTCGAACAATTTTGATAAATAAAATTTATCCCGAGTTGGCAACACTGAGTCAAGAGCATAGTAACGGGCAACGGCCCAACGGTCAGTCGCTACGTGACAGTCAAGCAGAACGGTTGTTGAAGCTCTCTGCTGATGAGCAAGTGACAGGTTGTGGTGACTTGTGTGTTTTTATAGCATTTGTTTTGTACTACGGTGTGTATTTCTTTTATTTTGCACATCGTAATAATTACTTTCCACGTTTTTTCAGATATTGTATGGTAATTCAAAATGGCATCAAATAGACGTGCTTGTGTAAATCACCCAGACAACTTCTGCTTTGTCTGTGGACAATATACACCTAAGCCACAACGTAGAAACATAACAACAAAGATTAAACTTGCCTACAAGTGTTATTTTGACTATAAGTTAGGAGACCAACAGAGGGACTGGGCACCACATATTTGCTGTGCACAGTGCAATGCAATGTTAATAGCTTGGATGAATGGTAAAAGAAAAGCTATGCCGTTCTCAGTCCCCATGGTTTGGCGTGAGCCGAAAAATCACTTCAATGATTGTTATTTTTGTTTGACAAAGATTGCTGGTTTCACAAAGAAAAACAAATCAAAGATCACGTACCCAAACTGCGAATCAGCAATGAAACCAGTACCACATGATGAAACAAATCCACCACCAGTTCCACCAGCAACGATAACAGACAGCAGTTCATCTGAAGATTCTGCTAGTGATATAGAAACAGGGAAAGATGGCATATATGTTCCAGATGCAAATATTTCCCCACATTTGTTAAGTCAAGCGGAGTTAAATGACTTAGTGCGCGATTTGGAATTACCAAAAGAAAAGGCAGAGTTGCTTGGTTCAAGACTTCAAGAATTTAATCTTCTCCAACCAAACACCAAAGTTTCCCATTTCCGCCATCGCCATTTGCAGTTTTCATCATTTTACTTACAGGAAGAAAACGTTTGTTTCTGCCACGATATCAGTGGTCTGATGCAAGGGATTGGCTGTCGCTATGATCCAAAAGAATGGAGACTGTTCATTGACTCTAGTAAAGCTAGCCTTAAAGCTGTATTACTGCACAACGGCAATGAAAAACCTTCAATACCTGTAGCACATGCCACTGGCCTTAATGAGACTTATGAATCGATGAAACTGCTGCTAAGACTCATCAAATATAAGGACCACACATGGAATATTTGTGGCGACCTTAAAGTTGTATCATTACTTCTTGGGTTACAGTTGGGCTACACAAAGCATATGTGCTTTTTGTGTCTATGGAACAGCAGAGATGACAAGAACCACTACAAAAAACATGATTGGCCATCTAGAACTGAACATGTTGTTGGTAAATACAATGTGAAACACCCAGCACTTATTGACCCTCAGAAAGTACATCTTCCACCACTTCACATTAAACTTGGCCTTATGAAAAATTTCGTGAAGGGTATGGATCATCAAGGTAGTGGTTTCCAATATTTAAAGGATAAATTCAAAGGAATATTGACAGATGCCAAGCTAGAAGCTGGAGTTTTCACTGGACCACAGATCCGCAGTGTCATCCACGACTCATCGTTTCCATCTAACCTAAATGAGAATGAACTAGGAGCATGGACATCTTTCGTTGAAGTTGTCAAAAATTTTCTTGGAAACCACAAAGCTGAAAACCACCGTAAACTCGTAGAAAACATGCTTAAATCTTATGAAATAATGGGATGCAGAATGTCTTTGAAAATTCATTTTTTACATTCTCATCTTGACTTCTTCCCGGCCAACCTTGGGGCTGTAAGTGACGAGCATGGTGAGCGCTTCCACCAACAGATCTCAGTTATGGAAAACAGATACCAAGGTAATTTCAACCCAAATATGATGGGAGATTATTGTTGGTTCCTGCAGAAGGAGAGCTCGTCATCCTACAAGCGACAAAGGAAGAGGACACACCAAAGTTTCACTTAAGAACAGGAATTTGCCTTTCAGTAGTAACAACAAAATACTAACGCGCTTTGGGTGGATGGTTGGGCGCAGGGGTGGTAACTCCGCCAGCGGAATTCCGCTGTCTTAAGCCAGAATAAAGGAGGAAAGACATCCTTGTTCACTAATTATTTAAGTATGCTTAACATAAAACGTGGCACGGAAAAGTAGCTTAGACGGCTTTCGTAATAGAAGCGGGTGAGAAAAAAAATGAAAAATAGGGGTTTTCGGTTACACAAAATCTGGACGTGATAGAGAAATTTTGATATCAGATCTGAAATCAGCATCAGCGCTTTAGTAGGAATCAGTAGTTCACGTGTCTGTAACAAAAAAAAGTTGAAATTTGTTGCCTAGTGTAATTTACTGAGAAGATTACGATTCTGGAAATAAACTGGAGGAATTCCTTCGCGCTATTGAGCATAATCTTAAATATTTTTAGATTTTATTGTATCAAATGTTTTATGCATTCTTTCATTCTTTTTAAAAAATAAAATTCTTTTAATAATTCATGTAATCATGCGTAATAATTTATCTAATTCATGTAATCATTTAATAATCCTTGTATTCATTTAATAATAATTCTCGTAATTTTTTTAATAAATTTTATTACCTTTTTAATTTTACTTACTGGTAAATTTATATATGGCACCGTTACAAAGATGGAATACACCCTATAAACACTAGGCAATGCTGCTAAAGTCCAAACTGAGCGATTAATTATTTTTAAGACCATCAAGGAAGAATCATTTGTAAGAACACACTCAGAATGTAGTGCATCAGAGCTATCAGCAGAAGTAGAAAAAATAGGGACTCAGCGTAGTTTTGTTTAACACCGAGTTATAATTCTTTATCTTTTTTAATTTTTCTGCTTACATTCGCAGACGTATACAGGGTGTAGAGGTTATTATGATAAAAGATACTTAGGGCCAAGGCTATATGAGCTGAATACAACATTACAAAACCCCTTGACTAAACTTATTGTGAATTATTTCCTTAAAACAGGGAAATTTGTCACAAAAAAACAAGGGACATATTTTTGTAGACAAATGTGGCCCACAATTGTCTACAAAAGTATGTCCCTTGTGACAGGCAGCACTGTTAGTGATATGTTAGTTTACCTTCAATATTTTTAGCAATATGTACGAGCATATTTTTTATGAGAAATTGAGTAAACGTTCGACAAACGTAACATGTCCGACAGCTTAAAAATTAGCTATGGCAGCTGCCATACCAGCCACCCCGGCCACGACACCACTGATACGTATAGAGGGCCAAAGCACTAACGAGGCCCCGGTACTTGGCTCACTACCAATAAAAGCAACAATGCTCCGTGTTATCACAATTGAATGAACAGTATTTTTATCCAATTTTGTTCCTATATCGTTGGTTTGCATTGTAGACACTATCTTTATAGATCCGGGTGCATAATTCTTCAGGAGAAAGATGCACCACGAGTTTTATATATATATATATAATTTAGGGTGGGCTGAAAAAAAAATGGAATGGCACATTGATATTTTTTAGTGGTTATGGTCAGGATGAAAGGATATGACAATAAAAATCTTCTCCGCATATTCTAAGTGCCGCATTTTTTACCATAAAAAAATGGCGGCGAAACATGAAGATTGGCGATTTTGAGGCATTTCTAGGCAGTATTTGGAAAATATGTATATATAAAAAAGTCTTAACTTTCGATTTTAAGACTTTTTTATATATACATATTTTCCAAATACTGCCTAGAAATGCCTCAAAATCGCCAATCTTCATGTTTCACCACCATTTTTTTATGGTAAAAAATGCGGCACATAGAATATGCGGAGAAGATTTTTATTGCCATATCCTTTCATCCTGACCATAACCACAAAAAAATATCAATGTGCCATTCCAACATTTTTTTTCAGCCACCCTAATATATATATTATATATATATATATATATATATATATAACCTTGGTGCTTCCGTGTAGAAATATATAATAGCTTAACTGGAGTAGATTGAAAATTGGGAAATGTGTCGTAAAATTTTCTGAAATTGGTCTTTATTTGTGTTCTTTCAACACATTCCAAAAGTTAGGTTAGGTTAGGTTGTAGGATTGAAAAAACTTTGCTGTCGCTTCTTCTTCGGACTGCACGTTAATGTAAAACCACTGTAAATTCCTTTTTTATCACTCATTTTAATTCGTAAAAAGAATATAATTTACAGCAAATATTACGTTCAAATAATAGATTTCTCCGACAAAGAATGTACTTTTCTTAACAAATATATACAGCATTACACTTTCTATCGACAAATATTATTTTCTTTCTTCACAGTGCTTCAAACCGAAAAGATCTAGAAATTACAAAGTCCTTCCCCGGGCTCCATCTCCCGACTTCCGATCAGCAGCAGCCTAGCGTCCTAACCACTAGGCCACCTAGGGTACCCATTTATCTACCAACCTATTTTTACGGATGAACAGTTGGATAAACTGCACGCCGCCTGCTCTCACCAGGAATCGAACCCGGGGCCGGTGGATTTGTAGTTAGGGATGCTAACCACTACACCACCGAGGCGTGTACACACACACACACACACACACACACATATATATATATATATATATATGATACCCCGCAAGGGGGTTCTAAGCTCGTGCTCATGAGTGCTCTTTGTGCTCGTTTGTACGTGCTTGTTCCTGGAGGTTTCACGTGCGCCCTCCCGGCCCTAGCACCTAAGGATGATGGGGCTCGACCCTGCAGTCTTTGTCATCCTTAGTCTTTTTCCACTTCGACTGTCCCCTCCACCCTTTCTTTTTCCTCTGTCTTTCCTCTCACTTTTTCTTTGTTTTTCCGCCGAGATATGCCCTTTTAAATAGAGGCGAATCGGTTCTTCCCGAACTTAAAAAAAAAAAAAAATATATATATATGATGCAAACCCACAAGGAAAAAGAAAAATGATTTCAAGGCCTTTCGTGTATTCAGGAGTACACTTCGTCAGGGAATGAAGGGAGAAGGCGAGATGACAAAAATATATACAATGGGACAGAAAAACAAAAAGATTAGCACATGATTAAGAAGAGTTAATTAGAGGCAAAAGGTATTTTAACAGGATATTGTAAATTTTATACATTCCCGCACTGTTATTGAAATTATTTTTAAAATGGGTAAATGCACGTTCTAGAATATTCTTTTCAATTATATCTCTCTTTCTAGAATGTGCATTTATCCATTTTATAAATAATTTCAATAACAGTGCGGGAATGTAGAAAATTGACAATATCCTGTTAAAATACTTTTTACCTCTAATCAACTCTTGTTAATCATGTGCTAAGCTTTTTGTTTTTCTGTCCCGTTGTATACATTTTTGTCATCTCGCCTTCTCCCTTCATTCCCTGACAAGGTGTAGTTCTGAATATACGAAAGGCCTTGGAATCATTTTTTTTTTTCTTGTGGGTTTGCATCATTCATTCATTTCCATTAAGTTTACTTTAGAAGTGGAACAAGACAATTCAATCCCATTTTTGGATGTGCATGTACATAGGGAAAGCCCAGGTTTTAAGTTTAGTATCTATCGGAAAAAAAAAACAATGTCCTACGTACACTTTTACTCGGGACATGACACCCCCACTAAGAAGGCCATTTTTTCTTCAATGTTTCTCCGCGCCCTTAGGATCGCCAGTCCGGAATACATCGATGCCGAATTAGAAAAAATCAACGGTATTGGAAGTGATCTGTGTTATCCATCTGCGTTTATGGAATCTTGTCTCAACAAGGCAAAACGAACTTTCTATCGTGTTAATAATAACACTCGTACTTTGTCAAAAAATATTTTAGTACTTCCATTTTTCCCGGGCTTTTTAGGCATTGCTAATGTACTTAAACTTTTGGATATTAATGTAGTATTTTCATATAACAATATTGTGAAAAATATCATAGTAAAAAATAGCCCTACCAATAATTCAGGCATTATTTATAAAATTGGTTGTAAACAATGTGATTCCTTTTACATAGGTCAGACGGGAAAGGATTTGCACACACGTACAAAACAGCATCAATATTCCGTTAGAACAGGACAATTGTCCAGTGCCCTTTTTATCCATTTGTCAGAGTTATCCCACTGTATTGATTGGAATAATGCTTCAGTTTTATTTCACTCTAGCAACATTGTTAA
The DNA here is from genome assembly GCA_023014485.1 of Bathynomus jamesi. Taxonomy (NCBI): domain Eukaryota; kingdom Metazoa; phylum Arthropoda; class Malacostraca; order Isopoda; family Cirolanidae; genus Bathynomus; species Bathynomus jamesi. The sequence goes on along the minus strand of JAJOZX010001037.1, from coordinate 743,434 downwards.
TAGAAATATTCTTGAGTCTGCCATTATCCAACTTACAAATAACTTCAACATAAGCAAAGGTCTTTTTCAACTCGATCCTGTTGTTTTGAATTCCTTCAGAACAGATTTAGATAAGAAGGGTAGAACGCTAAATCTTTGGTAAACTTGTATGCCACCCTAATAACTTTTATTTTTCAATTTTTATATAGAAAAAGGGCAGAGTGCTAAAACCGGGCAGATTTCCAGTATAAATTTGTATATTTTTTTTATCTATAACATTGGTTGGAAACAATTCATTTAATCTTGTGCTAAAAATCGATAATTTTTCAATTTTTATATACAAAAAGAGCAGAGTGCTAAAACCCGGGCAGATTTCCAGTATAAATTTGTATATTTTTTTTTTTATCTATAACATTGGTTGGAAACAATTCATTTAATCTTGTGCTAAAAATCGATAGTTTTTCCTTATAAATTTATGTGCCCCTCCCACAATCCTTTAATTTTGTTTCTCCGTTTATTGTATATATATATATTTTTTTTTTTCTGTAACCTATATATAGGCTGTAACTCTTTATGTACTTCAGTGTTCCTGAGGATGTCATTAGACGAAAGCGCTTGAGCACCATTCTGTGTTTCCTTTCCTTCGTGGTTTTATTCATCATATATATATATATATATATATATATATATATATATATATATATATATGTGACTTTTTTCGTATATATGTTACAGTCAAAGTGTGTAACCAGCTATTTCGCGTAATGGCTGAAACTTTTTGTCATTTCGCGAAATGGCTGTTTCACTTGGTCATTTCGCGAAATGACTAAAATCTTCAGCCATTACGCGAAATGGCTGAAATTCCACCTTGGTCATTTCGTACAAGATCATTTGCCCGGTTAGGTCAACTGTATGCCCTTGACAATTGGTTAGGTTAAGTTGTGTTATTTTCGTTAGTTTTAACGAAAATAACACGACTTAACCTAACCAATTGTCAAGGGCATACAGTTGACCTAACCGATCCTTCAATGGCGGACATCGGAATAACATTGAAGGCCCGGTTTGTATTTGAAAACCTCTATATTGAAAATTCAAATGTGTTCAAATGTTCAAATGTGTTCAAATGTGTATTTGAAGAGTGTTTCTCACTTATTTGAACAGACCTGTGGATGTATGTATGTTTTAGCAGATTTAGTTAGTTAAATAAAAGTTTCCAATTTTATTGTGATGTTTGTTATTTCTATGAATTCATGACAAAAGTAATTTTAGCCATTTCACGAAATGACCAAGGTGAAATTTCAGCCATTTCGCTAAATGACAAAGTTTCAGCCATTACGCGAAATGACTGGTTACACACTTTGACTAACACACACACACATATATATATATATATATATAACTTTTTATTGTTAAAATAACAAGATAAATGTCAATTTTGTTTACGTCTATGGAAAGCTTTTGTTTTCAATTTTCTTACGGTTTTGAAAAGCAAATTTCAGAGAGATGACATTTTTAAATTGATGATAAAACGTTTTAGTATATATATATATATATATATATATACACACAGGGTGTCCGAGAATTATCTGTACAATATTTGGCTGTTATTAAAAGTCAACCATGAAGTGTAGAAATTCCAGTGTTGTCCCATTTTACAGAGAATCTCATTAAGTTTTTTCTGATACCAAGTTTTGACAAGTTTTTTAGAAATTCCAGTGTGTCCGAACATTATCTGTACAATTTCATCTTTTAATAAAATTCTTGATAACACACGTAAAATTCTTAACCAAGATTATTTAGAATCTGTATTTTCAAAAGTTTCTTTTATTAAAGTAACGTTGTTACAAACATTCGATATGTGCACCATTAGTGATTCGCAAAACATCCAATCGATACTCCAAATGTTGCCATGTACGCTGCAGCATATCCACATCAATTCGCTCAATAGCAGCTGTGATTCTTGCTTTTAAATCATCAATGTCTGTCACCCGCGTACATTTCTAAAAAACTTGTCAAAACGTGGTATCAGAAAAAACTTAATGAGATTCTCTGTAAAATGGGACAACACTGGAATTTCTACACTTCATGGTTGACTTTTAATAACAGCCAAAACTTGTACAGATAATTCTCGGACACCCTGTATATATATAATATATAATATATATATATATATATATATATATATATATATAATATATATATATATATGTATATACACACCGGGTGGCCCATCATTCAGGAACCATAGAAATAATTGTATTTTTTTCTAATAATTCTTGTACTTTCTAATAATGTTTTTTTTCCTTTATTTTGTTTTTGTTGAAAAAATCGAGTGGAGTGATATGTGGTGACCTGGGTGGCCATTTGATAGGATCTCTTCGGTCAACCCATTTGTTGGGGAACGTTTTATGAAGGTATTTGCGAACTTGCATGACAAAATGAGGAGGTGCACCATCTTGCTGAAAAAACATGCCACGTCATTTGTTTATCAGTACGTCATCCAGGTAATTAATCAAAATGAAAATAAAGAAAAAAAAACATCATTAGAAAGTACAAGAATTATTAGAAAAAAAATACAATTATTCCTATGGTTCCTGAATTATGGACGACACGGTATATATATATATATATATATATATGGTACAAAGAGACAAAAAACTTAATTCATAATTACCCTTCAAACATTAGAGAAAACGAGACATCATAGATGCTGTTTTCTTTACCAATATAAGGATTAATTTAAAGAACATTTTCTTAACAGAATCTATTACAATTTACTTTCGTGTAAATGTTTGATAGCGAGAGAGAGAGAGAGAGAGAGAGAGAGAGAGAGAGAGAGAGAGAGAGAGATCTAACAAAACTTACTCAGCTATTCATACAAAGAAAAATGAAACTATATCTTTCGAACGACTGAAAGTTATAATAGTGATGACGGGATCATTATCTCCGAAAAGCTTTCGCCTTACGCAGTAAGAGCTCCCCAAAACAAAATCTAGGGGTGGGAGGGACTGGGAAGGGGTGTGCGTGTTACTAAAACCTTCCCTGGTTCTTCATTAATGTGTATATTTAATTTGGTGGAGATTACCCAAGCCGTTTTGGCGTGTATAAATGAACAAGAACAGACATCATCATTATCATCATCATCGTCATTATTATCATCATCATCATCTTCATCATTACACGTACACGATGGATGTTAGAGAGTTAGCGAGCGTTGACGAGGAAGTAGATTTAGGCGTACGCGTATCTAAGGATTTAAAAGTTAGGAACCAGTGCCTGGAGTCTTGCGCAAAAGCTAATAGGATGTTAGGCTTCATAGCGCGTAATTTCGAATTTAAATCGAAGGATATTATATTGCCTCTTTACAAGTCCCTAGTCAGGCCTCATTTAGAATATGCCGTTCAGTTTTGGTGCCCGTATTTGCGCGAGGATATTGATAGGTTAGAAAGGGTTCAGCGTCGTGCCACGAAACTCATTCCGTCATTGCGCAACAAGCCTTATGAAGATAGGATAAAAGAGTTAGACTTGCATTCACTCGAAACTAGGAGATTAAGGAGGGAGCTTATTGAAGTTTTCAAAATCGTTAATAACATCGATAACATAAATTTTGACAAACTGTTCACTTTCGATAATAGCAATACTCGTAATAACGGATTTAAGTTTAAGTAATTGATAAATGGAATAATCTTCCCGCGTCAGTCGTTCACTCTACCAGCGTTAATATGTTTAAGAACTGTTTAGATAGGCATTTTAAAAATATTAACGTTGTTTAAAATAAAAAAACAATTAGTAACAGGAGCTCTGGGGGTGATGGCCGAGGATGAGTCTGTTGACGATTAATGCCAGCTTGTGACATGCCAGCGTGTGATGCCAGCAATAAAATAAAAAAAAATAGACTAACATGAACGTAGATGTAGCTCGTAGAGTAAACTAACCCACTTTTTGTTTAACTTTACCTACTTTTTTTTTTCTTATCCTCTCCTTACTTGCATGTCTGTAGTTTGCATGGTATGACCGTGAGTTAAGACTGTGTTTGCATGGTTTGTAAGTGTTCCTATTTTACTTCTTTTCATCTTTCACCCCTTTCCTCTTCTCTTCCACTATTTTTCTGACGTGTCCGCAGTGGCCGGCGGATGATGATGGTGAGTCTTTTTTCTCTTTTTCTGAATGAATGTTAACCCATGAGTGATAGGTGTTGCTACTTACTTAACCCCTTATTTTCTTCTCTTAACCCCCTACTCTTTCCTTTCTCTCGGGCTAACCTTAGAGTGGATCTTAGGATCTTTGTTAGCCTTAGCTTCTGTAGATTTGTAGATCTGTAGATCATCATCATCAGTTAGGAATGCTAAGGTAATTTAGAGATACTTATAGCTGCGGATAGTAAACATACTCCAAAAAAGTTTTTTGAATACGTCAATAATCGTAAGCCGATAAAAGATAACATAAGCCCTCTAGTGGATGTTAACGGCGCTTTGGCTTCTGACGCTCAGGCGATGGCGGGCATTTTCAATAACTTTTTTGCGACAGTTTTTACCGTAGAAGACGTAAATAATGTCCCCGGCGTGGACGATATCGTTCCATTTAGTAGCGAGACTATTTTGGATGAAATAACTGTTTACGAGGGTGAGATTGCGCATTATATCGATAGGCTAAAAGTTAGCAAGGCTCCAGGCCCTGACGCTTTTTATCCCAGACATTTGAAAGATTTGAAAGATTTGAAAGACGTTATTGTAGGCCCCTTAACGAAGATTTTTAATCAGTCACTCGAAACGGGGATTATTCCTGAAGACTTCAAATTAGCTAACGTCACGCCTATTTTTAAAAAAGGCGACCGCACAGTAGCTAGCAATTATAGGCCCATTAGCATAACGTCAATTGTCGGTAAACTTTTGGAATCCGTAGTTAGGGATCGTATCATCGATCAGTTAGAAAGTAGAGATTTGATTAATAGTAGTCAGTATGGGTTTCGACGCCACAGATTTTGTTTAACTAATTTGTTAGTATTTTATAATGAAATAGTGCGCGAATACGATAGGCATAGACCGGCTGACGTTATTTATTTAGATTTTAAAAAGGCGTTCGATACAGTTCCGCATAGAAGATTAATTGCGAAGGTTAAAGCGCACGGTATACGCGGTCAGGTAGCTAACTGATTAGAGGAATGGCTTCGTGCTAGGAGACAGAGGGTCGTTGTTAATGGTAGTGAATCGGGGTAGTTGGATGTTGGTAGCGGCAGGCACGTGCCGTGAGTAAATACTCAGGGTATGCAGACTCAATGCGCGAGCGAAGCGAGCGGCTCCAAGCTAGGGGGTCTGGGGTGGGCGCGAGCTCCCCCAGCGGGTTCCGGGGCGGAGCCCCAGCCACCAACGAATTTTAAGCATAATTAACCCCTTCCGCACCATTTGTGCTAATTTTTGGTCAACAACAAATATTTACTTACCGCTTTATTTGTAGATGAATTCCATTCTTCTCTCTTTGTTAGTAACAAAAATATCTGTAATTTTTTCAAAGAAATTGTAAGTGGGATTTTGTTCCATTTTAGTAAATCTTTCCTTTTCATTTGAAATTAGGGCAAGTGATGAAAGCCTTTCCTGTTTCATTCTATTCCTGGTGTAGCTTTTAATTCTTTTCAAAGCTGAAAATGACCTCTCAACAGAAACTGTTGTAGCTGGAATTGTTAAAATCAATTGCAACAGCTTCACCGCTTCAGGAAACGTTAGTTCAAGTCCATTTTGAAATATGAAAGCAAGCAAATCTTTAATTGATTTATCCCTGAACACTTGTGCACTATAAATTCCAGCTAGATCAGTTTTCAATCTTATGACATCGAAGAAGTTACCATAATTCTTCTCTAAACTTTCTAGTGCATCCTTATCAATTTCTGTAGCTAGTTTTAGAAACTTTTTACTATCAACTAATGAAATAAATTGTAAATTTTTGAAGTCACTGTATCTTGCTTCCATATGCTGCAGTATATCATTCAATATTAGACAGAATATTCTTTCTCTTTCTTTTTTTAATTGGACCTTTTGTACGACATTTTGATTCAGTCAAGTTATTTCCTTTGAAACATTCTTCAAACTTCTCATACATATCATCAAAATTTTTGCGCAGACCCTCGAGGGAATTCATTGTTTCATTGATTCTTTCAATGCAATATGGAATATCTATAATTTTAGTTTGTAAGATATTGAAGAGTGTCAGTTCTAATGAAAATCTTATCATATACCATGAGAAGAAAGTATGTTGAATCTTTCGTTAGCCAATTATAAAATCCATTACTCCTCACTAAAGTATCTGAGTCCTACAATAAAGGATTGCTGTCAATGTTGTTGAAAAGTTTACAAAGGTCACTATGATAGTGTAAAATAGTTTGCACTAGCTTTGAGTTAGAACTCCATCTCGTTGGTGCAGCCTTTGGAATGCGTTTATGTACTATTTCATCAAGAAATTGCGTTCGTTTTGTAGAGTGATTGAAAAATGCAGCAAGACCATCAATGGTCTTGAAAAAGATTGTACATTCAGGTATAATTTTGCTGACTGAGATAGAACAAGATTCAACTTGTGAGCGTAGCAATGGGTAAATAACGCTGATGATGCCTTTTCTCTTACTTTAGCTTGAACGCCATTTAAATGCGATGCCATTACCGATGCTCCATCATATGTCTGTGCTACAAGCTTCTCAGCACAGTTGTATTTATCTAAATTTTTAAATATGCATTATGTTACACCAGTAGCTCTTCTGTCTTTAAGTTCGTCAAATCCTATGAAAGCCTCTTTAATTTCAGAATCCAATACATATCTTAAAACTGTGGAACATTGAGCTGTATTTGAAATATCAGTCGATTCATCCACTTCTATAGCAATGAATGGGGATCTTGCGATATCTTCTTTAATATTATTTTCTACAGCTATGCCTACTGCTTCAATCAAGTCATTTTGTATCTTGTTAGAAACGCCAGAAAACACGGATGAAATCTGTAAATGTTGTGCTAATTTTTGGTCAAATTTTGCAGTGTAGTTCAGTAACTCAATATAGTTTCCACGATTTAAAGAGGATTTATCTTCATTATCACCGCGGAAAGCAAGTTCTTGTTTAATCAAAAAGCAAGTAGCAGAAATTAATGTTTTCAGTATGTCTGTTTTCCTTTACCTTTTTATTGTGAATTTCAATGCTAAGTTTTTTTTGCTTATCTATGCTCAAGTCGATTCGTGTAGATCCAAATGTTTTCAACGATATTTGACTTTCATAATGCGCAGCAGACCTTTCGTGCTTACTTAAAGCATTAGTCAAATTATTTAAATCACAATATCCTGTTCTTATCACACACTTTCACTAGATACGGAAAATAACAAGCATGGAAAACAAAAGAGTCTACCTGTTGTAACACAACCACACAACCACTCTTTCTTGCTGTACCACGTCGTTTGAAACGTTCTGATTATTTTTGTTCCTTTACGCTGTAGCAACTGTTTCAGTTCCGGTGTCGGCCTACCATTTTTAATCACATTCAACCTTTCTTCATAAGACAGTTTAGAAAAATTCTTAAGATACTCACTGTCCATATTTGAAAAGGGTTAAATTTTGAAATAAAATGTCTAAAATTTAGTTCAATCACCAGAGGCAAACGACAACACAGACGCGCGCGCACAGCCACACATCCGACCATGTGCCCGAACGGCAAAACACTGAGTGAAAAGCAGAACTAAATCTGCTTATATAGCGCAGTATTTGTCACAGCTTGGAGCTCCAGTCACGGCACGTGGGAAAATTTCATTGTCAAGCGTTAATATATATAGAGGTTGAAAGGCACGGGGAAATTGTGCTTCTAACACAATATTATCCATTTACAAATTTATACATTGAATTTCATACATTAAATTAACATTTATATAATGAAGTGAAAATCATTTACTTTTTATATTTAATATTTTTAGTTTTATTCAGGGTAAGCACTGCCTACCTTGCCTACCCAGAGGGCACGTCCCTGGGTAGCGGTGTCCCACAGGGTTCAGTGTTAGGCTCATTGCTATTAGTAATTTACATTAACGACATAGATGTAGGATTGACTAGTAACGTGTTAAAATTTGCCGACGATACTAAAATAGGCGGTAAGGTTGTTAACGAGGACGATAGAAATAGGCTCCAAGACAATGTAAATAGGATTATGGAGTGGACGGATAAGTGGCAGATGCAATTTAACGTAGACAAATGTAAAGTTTTGCATGTAGGTTCGGTTCTCGTAACAATAATTACACGTACACGATGGATGGTAGAGAGTTAGCGAGCGTTGACGAGGAAGTAGATTTAGGCGTACGTGTATCTAAGGATTTAAAGGTTAGGAACCAGTGCCTGGAGTCTTGCGCAAAAGCTAATAGGATGTTAGGCTTCATAGCGCGTAATTTCGAATTTAAATCGAAGGGTATTATATTGCCCCTTTACAAGTCCCTGGTCAGGCCTCATTTAGAATATGCTGTTCAGTTTTGGTGCCGTATTTGCGCGAGGATATTGATAGGTTAGAAAGGGTTCAGCGTCGTGCCACGAAACTAATTCCGTCATTGCGCAACAAGCTTTATGAAGATAGGATTAAAGTGTTAGACTTGCATTCACTCGAAACTGGGAGATTAAGGGGAGCTTATTGAAGTTTTTAAAATCGTTAATAACATTGATAACGTAAATCAGTGTTCTTCAACCTGGGCGGTACCGCCCACTAGTGGCTCAAGGATCTCATTAATCTAAAGGTAATTGCAATTAATTTTATTGTTTTATGCAGGGTATATAACTTTTAGTTTGAGTTTTTGCATTTTTAATTTTGGTGGGCGATACGGAGATTCAAAAGTTACGAAAGTGGGCGGTAAGCATAAAAAGGTTGAAGAGCACTGACGTAAATTTTGACAAACTTTTCACTTTCGATAATAGCAATACTCGTAATAAAGGATTTAAGTTGCGTGGAAGACGTTTCATTACTAATATCGCTAAAAACGTCTTTACGTTTAAAGTAATTGATAAATGGAATAATCTTCCCGCGTCAGTCGTTCACTCTACCAGCGTTAATATGTTTAAGAACCGTTTGGATAAGCATTTTAAAAATATTAACGGTGTTTAGAATAACACTTAGTAACAGGAACTCTGGGGGTGGTGGTCGAGGATGAGTCTGTTGACGATTAATGCCAGCTTGTGACATGCCAGCGTGTGATGCCAGCAATAAAATTAAAAAACAAAACAAAAAATTAGACTAACACGAACGTAGATGTAGCTCGTAGAGTAAACTAACCCACTTTTTGTTTAACTTTACCTACTTTTTTTTTCTTATCCTCTCCTTACTTGCATGTCTGTAACTCTTTACTTGCATGTCTGTAGTTTGCATGGTATGACTGTGAGTTAAGACTGTGTTTGCATGGTTTGTAAGCGTTCTTATTTTACTTCTTTTCATCTTTCACCCCTTTCCTATTCTCTCCGACTATTTTTCTGACTTGTCGGCAGTGGCCGGCGGATGATGATGGTGAGACTTTTTTCTCTTTTTCTGAATGAATGTTAACCAATGAGTGATAGATGTTGCTACTTACTTAACCCCTTATTTTCTTCTCTTAACCCCCTACTCTTTCCTTTCTCTCGGGCTAACCTTAGAGTGGATCTTTGGGTCTTTGTTCGCCTTAGCTTCTGTAGATCTGTAGATTCCCTACATTATAAACAGTGGCGTTCATAAGTATTCGTACAGATAAATATAAGGTTGTAACATATATTCTGCTCGATTTTTTAGTTCATTCAGAACAAAAATTAAAGGACTTATAAGGACAAATTCGCTCGAAATTTTAGTTTATTCATAACAAAAATTAAATGACATAATGACAAATTAATCATCAATATAATTCACTTCTTTTTCTATAACTTCCTCCCACCTGTAGAAAAGTTTTTTTATGCTACGTTCGAAGAAATCCCTTGGTTTCGAGTTAAAAAAAAGCGATCACTTCGTTTTCGATAGCTTCCCTGGATTGCAACTTTTGTCCATCTAGGTGGTGTTGCAGATTTCTGAATTAATGGTACTCTGAAGGTGCGATGTTCGGAGAATAAGGTGGATGAGGCATTTTTTCCCAACCAAATGCCTCCAATTGGGTAATGGTGATTCGAGCAGTGTGAGGGCGCGCGTTATCCTGGTGGAATAGAACACCTCTGCGATTAATTAATGCAGGGCGTTTTTCTTGTAATGCCATCTTCAATCGTTGGAGTTGTTGGCAGTAGACTTCAGTTGTGATTGTTTGGTTATCCGGCAGAAGTTCAAAATGAATAATTCCTTGCATATCCCACCAAACGCATAGCAAAATTTTCTTTGGATGGGGCCCATTCCTTGGCTGAGGTTCAGGCTTTGTTTCACGGCCAAGCCACTGATGTTGACGCTTAATATTGTTATAAAGGACCCATTTTTCATCCTCAGTGACGATCCGATTCAAAAACGGTGCCTACAGTTGCCGAGAATGCAGTGATGTGGAAATATCAATTCGATGTTGAAGATTCGCTTGTGACAAATCATGCGGAACCCATTTTCCAACCTTCACTATTTTTCCTAACAACTTCAAATGACGATGAATGGTCATATGGCTAACGCCGAGTTGCAGGCCAAGTTCTCTTACAGTTACCGTTAGGTTTTCCTCCACTGTTGCTTTCAGCAACTCTTCATCTAACTCATTTGGTCGTCCTGTTCGTTGATAATCTTTCAGACTGAAGTCTCCATTTCTAAACTTCTCAAACCATCTCCTACACATCCATTCGCTCACAACATCATTTTCACAAACTCTTTGAATGTTTCTTGCGGATTCACTAGCGTTAGATCCTTTATGGAACTCATACAGCATCACATGTCGAATATGCTCTTTCTTGGGCTCCATGTTTTTTCAATTACTGTAATATCGTAGGAGTGGCGTTGTAACTGTATGAAAAACACCAGAGAAAATATTCATTAGCCTAATCCTACACTAGCCTAAGTCATTCTGTATCATTCTGTATCGTGATAAAATATGTGCGAACCTGTCGCCGCGTGTATTTTGCAACATTTCTAAAACTATTCCACATTATCTTGAGGTTATTCTATTAATCTATTATGTATCGTCCGTTTTCTAATCGAGCAGAATTTATGTTACAACCTGATATTTCGGTTATATTCGTCCTTATCTTTTGTACCATGCATAGGACATTTATGAAAAGTTTACCGTTGGAAATTTTTAACAAATAAAATAATTAGTTTAACTCCAACATATAATGTAAAACATCGAAGAATTTGAGGGAAAAAAATAAATTGCAAAAGTTTTCGTACATTTACTTATAAAATTATTTAGTACTTTGTGTGTCCACCTTTTGCTTGAATGACTTCAATGATTCGTTTCGGGTATTTTTCTACAAAATTTAGACATCTCTCAGCACAAATTTTAGCCCATTCTTCTAAAAAAAATTGTTGCAATTCATCCAGATTCGAAGGGTTTCTCTTGCGGAGCTTTGTTTAAATCAAACCATAAATTCTCGATTAAATTGAGAGCTGGTCTTTGATTGAAGCTTTCGCTGAAGCCATTTCACGGTGCTCTTACTTTTATGTTTTCGATCATTATCTTGTTGCAGTACCCAGTTGCGACACATTCGCAACTTCCGAACTGGAGGCAATACATTTTCTTATAAAATTTCCTAATATTTCTTCGAATGCAAGCTTCCACTATGACAACAAGCGTTCCTGGACCAGAAGCACTGAAGTATCCCCAAAGAAGCAAACTGCCACTACCATGTTTAACTGTAGGAAGGATTTTTTTTTCCCCGAATGCAGTATTTGACTTTCGCCAAACATACCGTTGCTCGTTGCTCCCAAATAATTCAACTTTGGTCTTGTCTGTCCAGAGAACTTTCTTCCAGAATGCAAATCCATCAATTTGATGACCCTTGGTGTACTTTAAACGAAATTCTTTGCGCGCTTTTCGTATCAAAGTTTTTCTTTGTGCAACCCTTCCATACAGACCGTTCTTTCTCAATGTACAACGTAGAGTAGAGGGATGGACATCAATGTTAGATAGTCTTAATGTTTGGCAAATATCACCCGCAGTCACTCGTGGATTCACAGTAGCCATTCTTTCAACCTGTCTCGCTGTACGTTCTGAAATCTTACAAGGTCGTCAATACACTGGTAGAGTTTTGATTGTTCTAAAGCCTTTCCATTTCTTTATAAGTGCAGCAACCATCGTAAATGAAATTCAAAGTTCTCATATCTTCCTATAACTCTTTCCAGACTCGCGTGCAGCAATAACAGATCTCTTAAGATCTGTAGACAGCTCCTTACCACAATGATCCAATGTTTACTAATTGGCTTATACAGTCATCCGTTTTCCATGAAGATTCACAGAGAAAATTCTATAATTCAGAATTGCCAACAGTCTCTAATCGATAAACAGCCAACTACTGATAAAAATTTTAAATTCTTCAAGTCAAAGATGGACACAAAGTATTAAATAATTTTGTAAATAAATGTAAGAAAACTTTTGCATTTTAACTTTTTTATTTTCCTCAAATTCTTTATTGTTTTACATTATATGTTGGAGTTGAACTAATTTTTTATTTTGTAAAGCTTTTTCAAACGAAAAATAAACTTTTAATAACTATCCTGTACATGATACGAAAGATAAGGATGATTCTTTGAAATTTTAAAATTTTCATTACAAAACAAAATCTATATTTATAGAAAATTGAACATACAAAAAACAGTATTTGTAATAATTTATATTCATTTCAAAGTGTAATTATATAAAAATAGTGGATCACCTGAAGATGAGAGCCCCATGTATTCTTGTTTTTTGCTTTACAGTACCAAATATAATAATAAATTAAATTGAATGCCCGGTTAGGTCAACTGTACGCCCTTGACGATTGGTTAGGTTAAGTCGTGATATTTTCGTTAGTTCTTAACGAAGATATCATTTGGTAATTGAGGCTGGGGACCCTGATCTTCAGGTGATCCAAAATATTTTATATTCACGAAAAAGACAAAGCTTAATAAGTTAAGTTGGCCATAAATTTACATTTTCTCTAATTAGCTAATTCTAAATATTATAAACTATCGTAATCTTTTGCTCTATATTAATAATAATAATTTTGTATTAAGTTGTACTTTATAATTAATATATTAAACCATCTTATTATGTTGACTTTAATTTAAATATTTTAAGAATTTTATAAACCCAAATTTTATATCCATGTTTTTATTCAAATTGGTCACCAGGGACTCGAAATTTTAATAAAAAATTTCGTTGTTGATATTGTTGAAGAAAGAAAATACCTTCAACGTAAGGAAAACCAATTACTTTAAATATTATATTTAATTTATGAAATTAAAATGAAATTATTTTATAATTTTTCTGAGTAATGAAACTTTTTAACATCATTTTAGCTACGGTAAATGAGTAACAAGTTCTGGTGCTGTATATTGTGGAGTGAGCTCAGGAAAAGCATTTAAACAAATCTGAAAAGCAAAAATATGAAAATTGAAAGTTTTCGCATTAGATTAGTAAAATTTATGAAGGGAATTGATTATTTTAAATATAGGCAAAGAATCGGCATCGGTATCGGCTAAATTTTGGAATCGGTACATCACTACTGATATATATTTCCAATGGCATACTTTGTTATTCGTTTAAGGTTGGATAATTTTGATATCTTGCTCCCTGAAGCTAAAATGCAGTCGAAAATACTTGAAAGGATTACTTTCTAATATCTTTTGGGGGATAAAGTTAATAAACGAAGAATTATATTATTTCAACTATTTAAAAAAAGTTTTAATTGATTTTTTACTCTAAGTAACACACACACACACACACACACACATATATATATATATATATACACACACACACATATATACATATATACACACAGTGTATATATATATATATGTAAAGAACGACACTTGTGTAGAAGAACGTTCCGCACAAGATGAGGAGGAAGAACGAACAAATGAAAAATGAGGTAACCACCCGGGAATCGAACCCGGGATCTTCCGATTGCCGGTCAGATATGCTATCCACTACACCATGGGCCTCGATCAATCAGAAGTCGTAATTCTCCTACATACGAGCAGAAACCAATGCCCTGAGGGGGCACCTTCGCATGCCGTACCTATATCCATTTTAACTGCAAATAATACACCGTATAATTAATGTAAAGAACGACTCTTGTGCAGAAGAACGTTCCGTACAAGATGAGGAGGGAGAACGAACAAATTCCCGGGTGGTTACCTCATTTTTCATTTGTTCGTTCTCCCTCCTCATCTTGTGCGGAACGTTCTTCTACACAAGTGTCGTTCTTTACATAATTATACTGTGTGTTGTTTGCAGTTAAAATATATATATATATATATATATATATATATATATATATATATATATATATATATATATATAGAAACGACGGGGCCTCAAGCTTAAGGGGAGCCTCAAATTTAGAAACTTTCAGGTTTGAATATAATGTTTTGCAGTGAAAGTAATAATTGGGTTTAGCTATGGGCCTCAAAAGCTGGAAGTGGCCCGCGCTTCTCTGGACCTCTGAGAGGGCATATATATATATATATATATATATATATTATATATATAATAATGAACTGTAATTCTAGTATAGAAGTATACTCGCAGAAACGAGAAAGTAAATAAATAAATAAACAATTAAATAAATTTGAAAATTTTAAAGCCTTTTTTAGTTTTTAGCTTCGAGTTTTTTATTTCGTTGATTTTTGTATATTGGAAATCTCAAAACTTCCGAAAATGATGTGGGTCAAATTCAAGTCAGGAAATACAAATACTTCTAACAATTAATGGAGCGCTGAAGGTCAATATACTTAGTGCCTCTGAAGTATACGTCCGCAGACCGTGAGATTACAGTACACAGAATGAAAGATATTGGTGTAACGGGCATGGTATAAGCCTCGTAGGAAACAAAGTATATAATTTTTTTACAAAACGAAAAAATATTTTGAAGGTTCAATATTTCGGAGTATTATTATCAGAACCTATAAATTCGCGGCTCAGTGCCACGAGGATCAATACATATAGGCACCACTGCGAGGTATTTATCATACATGAAACAAATACGGGTCACGTGTTTAACAACAACAATACATTTCAGTGAACAACGAACGAACAATTAAAAAAACATTGGCCGATACGAAAGCCTAAATATAAAAATAAAATTTTACGAAGTTGATCAGAAGAGAACCCCCCCCCCCCCCATCAAATTTAACAATAACAAATACAAACTTTAAAGATATGGAAAAAAATATACCGAATACCGTGAAATACTTTTATTTTACAGATTGCGTGAAGAACTGGAGACGAAATACAAAGAAATGGACAGTCAAAGAATTCGCGGGAATAACGATGACAAAATTCGAGGAATGTGAAGGGTATTGGAATGCGAAGAACAAAGCTATAAAAAGACAAAAGAATATTCAGAACTTTCCAAATCGAGGATAAAACCTTTTAGGGTGACGACTTTCTCAACACAAAACTGGAATAATGTTCAGTATTTACGTCCCACAAAAAAAAAAAATTAATTAACGATATACAGATATTTTTTACATTCAAAATAATCATCTTCTAAAATAGGTTGAACTTATTGAAAGTATGAGAGAGAGAGAGAGAAGAGAGAGAGAGAGAGAGAGAGAGAGAGAGAGAGAGAATAACTTAAATAATGGTACCTCATCCAAGGAACGACAAAACGGAAAAGGGAGCGATGTAACCTTCCAACAATAATGGCTATAAAGGGGAACAAATCCCCTACCTGAAGGTCGGGGATTCGACTCTCGATAGTGTTGGTTATATAATAATTCAGGAGTTAGCGAAATGGTTCGCATTAGTTGGCCTGAGAGCTGTGCTAGTTTCTGACCTCCTCAATGATTATTATTATTTCCTGAAGGAGTACAATTATCTAAAAATGACTTAATTAGAAACTAGAAGAAGTGATATAAATTCAGAAGTGTACATAGTTTGTATGCACGTGTTTTGCGCTTGATATTTACAGGGTGAACTTTGAAGACGCTAGTTTACATACCGAGTATAAATACAGAGTATAGCAGAAACTACTTAGTTAATGTTGGAAACATTGCGTTAGCCCTTTTAAGGGCTAAGCATTAAGCATTACTCAACATCCACCGAAATAGTTATGTCAGCACCGAAGATATACTATCTCTCACTTCGCAAAAAAACAGGTCGGCTCAGTTTCCGCTTGGAGTAATTGTACTCTATAAAATACGCTGTTTGGATGTTTACAAATTGTTCGCTGTTTAAATGTATATATTTATGTTTAGATGTTTACAAATCTAGATTCTTGTATTGCATCTGAAATGTAACGTATATGTACAAATCCTCATTGGTTCTGCGTGTTTTTAATAAATACATAGTACATTGCAAAATGACAGGAATTAAAAACGCGATCAATACACAACAAAGTATTATTTGTCCAACATACACATATGTAGTTTTTTTTTAATCCATATGCTGATTTAAAATGAGTGTATTCATTATCGTAGTGTAGATATATAATTGAAAAGTTGAATAATATCTCTTGTGTAACCCCGCCAATTAGAAATTGCTGGCTACGCCGTCGGATACACACACACACACACACACACACACACACACACAGTATATACACCTTGTTAACCCTGTTGCTGGTGGCCTCGCCTCTAGGTCTGGTTTGGTGGAGGAGTGAGTTGCTTTCTTGCGCTCTCCACCGTACATATCCAGGTACACCCAGCTCATCTGGTACCGTCCTGAGCCAGGCATCTAGTCTTCTCTTGAAGACTTCAATTTTGACCCCTGTAACGTTTCTGAGGTCCTTTGGAAGCTGGTTGAAAAGTCTTGGCCCCCTCACAACCAAGCTATTTTCCTTCAGTGTTAAGGAGGTCCCTCGTCGGGCCTTTAATTTGGGAATTCTACATATTCTACCTTTCCTATTTTCCAGTGTGGTTTGAATGGTAATTGGGTTTAGTTTTAGGTATGGTATCAGTTTTTCGATCATTTTCCATATGTAGATTATGGTATACCTCTCTTCCTCTTCTTTCCAGGGCGTACAGATTTAGCTTACATCGTCTTTCCCAGTAGTTGAGTTCTTTGCAGCCATCAATCTTGGCTGTGAAATGTCTTTGCGTTTCTTCTAGTTTATTAGTTTCTTCCTTTTTATATGGGGACGTCAAAACAGAGCAGTATTCAAGTTTTGGTATAATCAGTGTTTTTAGCAGGGGAATCATTACTGTCCTATCCCTTCTTCTCAACGTTCTTAGTACCTGTCCCGCGACTCTTTTTGCTTTATTTATTGCTATCTGATTTTGTGTTTCGAATTTCGCATCATCTGTCATTATTACCCCCAGACTGATCGCTTTTGTGCTTCTCTGAATTTCCTGTCTATCTGGAGCATAATATGCAGTCTGTTTAAGTTCCTCTTTTCTACCATATCTCAAGAGCTGAAATTTCTCGGTGTTAAATGACTTCTTGTTGTCTTCTGACCATTTGTATATTTTGTTCGTGTCCCTCTGCAAGGCCTCCACTTCATTTACATCGCTGATTTTTCTGCTGATCTTTGTATCGTCTGCAAAGGATGTTATTATACTGTTGCTGTTTACTCCGCTGTCTCTGTCTGTTAGCATGATAATGAACAGGAGTGGGGCCAATACTGTCCCTTGTGGTACTGAGCTGCGTACTTCCGATTCTGATGATGATATACCTTGAATTTTGACGACCTGTAGACGTTCTCTGAGGAAGTTGTACATCCATTTTCCCACTTTGCCTATTATCCCCATATATTTCATTTTATGTGCTATTATACCGTGATCACATTTGTCGAAAGCTTTAGCAAAATCTGTGTATATGACATCATAGTTGTCATTGCCTTCCAGTGCATCTAGGATATTGTTGTAGTGTTCTATTAGTTGTGATAGGCATGATCTACCTGATCGAAATCTGTGCTGATTTTCGTTGAATCTTTCCAGTGTCTCCAAGAAATCATAAATTTTCTCTCTAACTATTCTTTCAAATACTTTGGTGAGGTGGGACGTCAATGACACTGGTCTATAGTTATTTACTTGAGATCTGTCCCCTCCTTTATATATAGGGACAATGTTTGCTCTTTTCAAGATGCTCGGTATTTCCCCAGTGTCTAGGGGTCTTCTCCATATTCAAGGTGCAGCTATTTAATTTTTACAATTTTTAATCAATAATGCGTTCCAGTTGTCCGGACCTGCAGCTGAATGTGATTTCATTTGTCCTACAGCTCTCGCTGCATCTTCTGGGGTAAAATCAAAATCTGTTATACACTCTTCTTGCAATTTCTCTTCAAAGAATGCATCAATGCATCATGTCTGGTATCGCTTTGTCACTTTTTGGGGTACTGAAAACTGACTCATACTGGGCTCTCATCAGATTTCTTTTGGATCGTTGGTTAGTTCATTATTTCTCTTCTTTAAGGGCCCAATAGCGGCGTGCGTTTTTGTTTTCCTTTTCGCATAGCTATAGAAGTATTTTTGATTGTCCTTTATTGCTTCTACCGCCTTTTCCTCTTCTCTCTCTGTATGGTCCTTAATCAGGGCTTGTATTTCCTGATCGATACGCTCCAGTTTTCCTTGGATTACATTCTTGGCATTATCTCTGCAGTTGGCTAACTTCGCCTCCACTCTCTTTCTTTTGCGGAATAGTCTTCTCTTTTGCCTCTCAAACCAGCTCCTCTTTCCTTTGGCTGTGATTTCGGAGCATATTTTTCTAAAATTCTCAGCGTTTTTTCTTCCAAGGTTGTTAGCATTTCTTCAGTTTTTTATTCTCTAAACTGTTCTCCACTCTATCTGGGCCATGTGCGATCTGATTGCTTCCCAATTTATAGTCTTGGAGTTTAAGTTAAAGGCCCCAAATTTGCTTCTTTCCTCAATATGTATATTGTCTTTTATCTTGCACACACACACACACACACACACACACACACACACACACATATATATATATATATATATATATATATATATATATATATATCTTATCCTTCCCGGACATCAAGTTGTCCATAGGGCAGCAGTGAAATTTCTTCATTCATTTCTGTCATGCACCAGCTCTTGGTTATCTTCCTGGCTCAGGCCTTTACTTTCCATGTCTCTTTTTATGGTTCTTCTCCATGTAGCCTTGGGTCTTCCTAATCTCCTCCGGTTGCCATATTAAACTTTGCTTTGGTATTCTCCATCTTCAATTGTACCTCCATCTTCTTATCCTTATAATTTCTACTATCGATCTTTGTCTACTTCGTCTTCTCACTTGCTCCTCACTGACATGTTCATACCACCTTATTCTCATGATCTTTTTCAAGCAGTTGCTCTCGAACCCCCGAAATTTATCTCAATTTCCTTTAATCCCTTCCATGTCTCACATCCATAAAGAAGAATGGAAACGATTATACTACTGAACAGTTTAATTTTGATGCTTAAGAGAGAGAGTCTTCCTTCCATACTTTATTCATGCTCCTAAAAACTGCTGCAGCCGAACCTGTTCTTTTTGAATTCGCTTTCCTTCTTACATCTCCATCATTGCATAAAATACTGCCTAAGTATTCAAAATGGTCAGTTTCTTGCAAGGCTACACCATTGAGCGCTATCTGCCTTTGGTCATTTACCTGCACCTTCATTACCTTTGTTTTTCTGTTATTTATTCTCACACCTATCTTCTTAGATTCTTGTGCTAGGTTTTCGGTTGCAATTTTCATGCCTTCTACGGTGTTGCTTACAAGACACAAATCATCCGCATAATCCAGGTCCATCAGTCTTCTTCTACCTTCCACCCATTCAATACCTTCTTGTTGTCTCAGTCCTATTTCCAATTTTCTTATTACCCAATCAAGTGCCAATATAAACAGTACAGGGGATAAAACATCTCCTTGTCTCACTCCAGTTGTTACCTTAAACCAGTCGGTTAATGACCCTCCAACTCTAACACAGCACTCAGTATCTGCATGAAGAAATTTGATCACACCAACTATTTTCCCAGGGAATCCGTAGCATAGAATAGAATAGAATAACCTTTATTAATAATAATAAAATAAATATTTTTTTTTCAATTTACAATGACCTAAATAATTGTGAAGCTCGGCTATTTATTTTATTTAATTTGGC
Organism: Bathynomus jamesi; assembly: GCA_023014485.1. NCBI lineage: Eukaryota > Metazoa > Arthropoda > Malacostraca > Isopoda > Cirolanidae > Bathynomus > Bathynomus jamesi. The sequence continues at coordinate 723,293 of JAJOZX010001037.1, read as the reverse complement.
CCTTAAGCTTTAGGCTTCACTGGGCTCTTATTTAAAATAAGCAGCTAGTTGTTATAAATTAATAATAATAAATAAATAAGTAAATAAGTATTATTAATAATTAAAACATGTATTACAATATTAAACAATATTAATGGACAATATTAATTAAACAATATTAGTGGACATTAATCCTAGATTTTTGTTAGTATGCCATTATTAATCGGAATTTCAACTTGGTTTTAAACAAATTTACATTTACATTCTGCCATTCTGTGCATTGTTCTATGATGTTTCTCAGAACCATATATATATATATATATATATACATATATATATCATTTAAATAAATAAAAAGTCTAAAAATAGGACACAGAAAGAAAGCGTGATAATTAGTTAGCTATGGTGTAAATTTCACATAATGATACATTTTCATTATATATAAATTACACGAGTACGTAAGACTGAAATTGTATCTTAATTTTATGATACATACGGTATTTAAAAACTAAATAAGAATTAATTAAAGCAAATTAATAAATAAAGTTTTTTCTTACACAATTTTAGGTTAAAGGAAATATATTTGACAGCGTTCAATAGAAAATATACACATAATTAGAGAACGGGTTATTTAAAGAAAATGTAACTTTACCACCAAAATAGTGGGTAACTACGCAAGAAAGAAAATAGTGCATAAAAGTGCCACAAATTTATAAATTTATTGAAGGCTATTCAACACTTTCTTTTAGTTTTAAGACCCCATAAAAGTAATAAGAATATCTGTACTTTTTTGGTTTATAAATAATTAAGTTATTTATAAGCCACAGATATCGTTCAAAAGTCAACATCGATCTGGTGTAATCTTTTACATTTCAAATTACTGAATAACTGCCGATCATAATCATAATGTTTGGTAGCAGCAAAGTAATGTAACGGAGGGGGAACTACTGTTTATCCTGGACCCGAACCATGGGTCTGTGTATCATCTTGAACGTAGAGTCATCCATACATCTATTGCGCAGACCCAACGGAGCTTAACCTCTTTGCTGATCTAACGAGAAGCAGTGTTACGGCGACGTGGGCATGACGTAGCTGAACTTCTGATCAAATGTGACTTTCAGTATGAATAAACTTCAAACAGTTCATGTGGTGATCTAAAAAAATTAATACTGCGGTACTTTTCAGGAAGTACAGAGTCAAGAAAATATATGATAAATATAGAGTATATTTATATATTTTAGAAGGTTTCAATGTCCACCACCACCTTTGGCTTTCCTCCTATTTCACTAACATCCCTGGTGAACTAGCTTACAACTTCTCTCTCCTGAATGACCAAGAGCAAATTGTACAGCACCTTACTCGTATCCCCGATCGCCTTGGAGAGAGGTCCAACATCCTGAATTTATTTCTCACCACTCATCCTTTTTCTTGCTCTGTCAAACTTTTTTCTGCGCTGGACTCCTCCGACCACAATCTTATATCTGTTTCCTGTCCTATCGCTCCAATTCGGCCTTTGGATGCCCCAAGAGGAGACGCCTTTGGCACTTTGGCGCCGCTGATTGGAAGGCCCTTAGGCAATATTTCTCTGATTTACCATGAAATGATTACTGTTTCCGTGGCCGTGGGCCCTCCGGGTGCGCTGAACGCATCACGCAGGTGATCCTCTCGGGCATGGAGGTGTACATTACATATTCTATTCCTACTACTAATGCAAAAAAAACTTTTTTTTTTTGTATTAGTAGGAGGAGGCTTTCGGAAGATACCGTCGCCATCAAACTCCTGACTCTTACGTGGCAAAATCGTGCAAAATTTGTTCTTCGAATCGCCAAAATTGTTTTCATCAGATAAAAATGCGAAAACCTATAAAATTTTAATTCTTCTTGCTCTTTCTGGCATCTAGCGAAGAACCTCTCCAACAATTTTACTTCTTCTTTCCCAACTCTTTTCCATTCCGAAGGATCAGTTGCTGTCTCTTCTCCTGATAAAACTGAACTCTTCGCTCAAACTTTGGTTCTTTTGCATTATCCTCCCAACACTAATTTTTTTATATAATGTTGGTTTGGTTTTGGTTATGGTACTTTATTTTCCTTCCATTATAAAAAAAATTAGTGTTGGTATTAGGTTAGGTTAGGTTAGGTTAGGTTTGGTTAGGTTAGGTTACGGTAAAAACAGCCCGCCGCAGGCGTTAGCCGTTATAAAAAAAAATTAGTGTTGGGAGGATAATGCAAAAGTACCCAAACTTTCACCTCCAATTCAACCCTAGACGATTCCGGTGTTGTTCAGCCTGTCCCAAAGAAGGGTGACCGCTCTCAACCCTCCAACTATTGTTTAATTGCTTTGATTTCTTGCCTTTCTAAAGTTTTTGAATCTATCCTTAATAGGAAGATTCTTAAACACCTCTCTTCTCACAATCTTCTTTCAGATCGTCAGTATGGGTTCGCGATCTTCTTCCATGTCTCTCTGACTCTTGGTTATTCTCCTTCTGGGATTTCGGTGAAACCTTTACTATTTGCTAGACATATCAAAATCTTTTGATAGAGTCTGGCACAAATCCTTAATTTCTAAACTAATCTCCTTCGGTTTCTATCCTTCTATCTATGCCTTCATCTCTGATTTCCTTTCTGTCCGATCTACAGCTGCGGATGTAGATGGCCACTGTTCTTCTCCTAAAACTATAAACAGTGGTGTGATCTATTAAGTCCCAATTCCTGTTCTATCCACTCCCATGCCGACGATTCCACTCTTTACTTCACCCGCTTCACAAAGCGTCCCTCTCAACAGTCACTCAATGCCCCGCGTGGTACGGCTATGATGTACCTGACCTCTGATCTTTCTACTATCTCTGATTCAGGTAGAGAAAACCTTGTGGTTTTCAATGCTTCAAAAACTCAGTTCCTTCATCTGTCTACTCGTCACAATCTTCCATACGACTATCCTCTTACCTTCAACAATACACAACGCAATCTTTCCTCTTCTCTTAACATTCTTGGTATTTCCTTTTCTCGTAACCTTTCCTGGAAATATCACATATACTCTCTTTCCAAAACAGCTTCTAAGAGGTTAGGCGTGTTGTACTGGCTCCGCAGTTTCCTCAGCCCCACTCAGTTGTCGTCTCTGTGCAGGGGTCTTGTCCGCCTCTGTATGTAGTACGCTTCTCATGTGTGGGTTGGCTTAACCCACACAGCTCTACTAGACCGAATGGAACCAAAGGCGTTTCAACTCATCCAATCCCGCCTCTTACTCTGACTGTCTTCAATTCCTCTCTCTTCACGGCAGTGTTGCCTCACTCTCTCTTTACTATCGCTATTATAACGGACACTGCTCTTTTGAACTCTCTAACTGCATGCCTCCTCCTTTAAAGAGAGGGGGCATTACCAGACTTTCGACACATTCTCACTCTTTTTCTATTCAACTCTCTAACGCAAAGGTTACTTGATATTTTTACTCTTTCATCTACTCAACCGGTCAACTCTGGGAAAATGTTTTTCAATCCTGTCTATGACCTCCATTCCTTCAAACGCAGGGTGTCCAAGTATCTCGAAAACTTTGGACGTTGATTTTGGCTCTCTTCTTCTTCTATGTTGGTTCGCCGTTTTTGAGGGCATTCACCCTTGGCCCCTCGTTCCTGCATAAAAAAAAAAGAAAAATGAAAAGCGATTCCAAGGCCTTTCGTGTATTCATCATTCTCTGGCGAGGTATAACTGTTGAATACATGAAAAGCCTTAGAATCGCTTTTCATTTTTCTTGTAGGTGTGCATTACAAAAATAATATATATATACAGGGCGTCCCAAAAAAATGTATACACACTTTAAATAATTATAAAGGCAGTGTTTATTAAAATACATTTCATTTTCAAAATGTAATAGAATCTACAGACATTATTTAATTGTTTTGTCAACGCCTGTTTTCAAACTGACGTCCGTTCTGGTCCAGGCACTGCTGATAACGCGAAGCAATGGAATCGCAAACATCACGAAACATTTCGTTTGGTATTTGTGTGCATTCTCGTTCAATGGCTGCTCTCAATTCAGCGACTGTTGCAGGTTTTATAGCGTAGACTTTGTCTTTTAAGTATCCCCATAAAAAAAAGTCTAGTGGTTTGAGGTCTGGTGAATGCGGAGGGTATTCTACGAAACCCCTTCGTCCAATCCACATCCACATCGTGCCAAGTACCACTCGCAATACTCCACTCTTCGGTCCGGATCATCTTCATTAATAGCATTGACAGCGCTTCAAAATGCGTTGGACAGACGATTCTGAAATTCCTACCTCACGACTCGCTTGCCGCACAGATTTTCTTGGACTTTGGTGATACGTTTCCAGTACTCTTTCTTGCTTTGTGGGGCTTGTCGATGTCCGTGGTCTTCCGGAACGCTTCTTGTGGACATTCTGAACAGTTCCATCGGCTTCAAACTTATCTCTAATTCGAGTGATGGTAAGTCGCGTTGGTGGATCTGTTTGAAACTCCCTCCTAAACTGTCTTTGCACTTCAACTGCGTTTTCACACTTCCAGTAGCATTTTAGAATGAATTTCCTTTGTTCAAAGCTTAGTCTGACTGCCATTATTAATTCTAATGGGTTTAACTTGGAAAGAAAGAAACATCAATTGAGCTATCAGCTGTTAAAGTGTGTATACATTTTTTTGGGACGCCCTGTATATATATATATATATATATATAATATATATATATATATATATAAGCAAACATCCTTTTCCTTGTGGTTGTTTGCTTATTAATAAGGTCACGTGTTATTTTGTGATTTTAGTGCATATATATATATATATATTATATATATATATATTATATATATATATATAATAGAGAGAGAGAGAGAGAGAGAGAGAGAGAGAAGAGAGAGAGTTACAAGGATTTTCAAGGACACGATGAGCCTGAAAGACCTCTCGGTTCACTCGGGGAGGTTCCTATTATGAAACTAATGCATTTTTTAAATTATTCTAGCAGTAGTAGAAAAATGAATAGGAAAGCATAAGGCCCTCTCCCCACCCTCCGCTCCTTCCCTGCCAAAGACGGGTACGAAAAAAGGTTGAAGAAAATATCTTGACCCTGGAAAAGTAGCCAAGAAAATTTCACAGGAAAAAGGTGAATATATAAACTAACTCGACAATTACGTTATGTACACATAGAAATTGTACGCTTGTGTGTATGGTTTTATAAACTAACAATAATATATTTGTGCTAATCGTATATCAACTAGTTGGTATCATTACAAAATCCTCGCACATATGGTTTTGATTTTATACAAAATATTTACAGCTCTATTTACCTAGGTATTTGGCCAACGAAGACCCCGTGGCCCACTTCAGGCTAGCCCCCAAAGAAGTAAACAAATTCTCCATGTCTACATCCATGTACGCGCAAAGCCATCACGCTGGGAAGGTGATGGAATGCTTCTGAAGGAAAGGGGCTGAAACAGGAATTGAGAAAGGAAATTTGATTTTCTACACCATGCCCTCACCCTTCACACGCACCCAGCCACCAAAGAGAAGAGAAGAAAAAGAAATAGGGGCGGCAGAAACGCAACTTTACTTCACCTAATCCATGCCATGTTTCCAGTCTTTTTGTAACCCAGTTATGTGGTGTAACTTTAATGTTTAATGAAATGAAATCCTAAACCGAAAAAATGTGAAAAATGAATTTAAAAGTAAGACCAAAATTTTTAAAATCAAAATTTTAATAAGTTGAACATTCCTGTTTTGAAGAGTTGGCGAATCGTTTCTAAATTCACGATAAAAACATCCCATCATATATATATATATATATATATATATATATATATATATATATATATTCTCTCAAAGCTCGATAGCTTAAATGTAAGTAGGAAGAGAGGCTTCGTTGTTTTACCGGTTTACACAAAGTACACAAATGAATTAACTTAACCTAATTTAATTTAACATAACACCAAAAAACTTGTCGCTAAAATGTCACATTCATAAAACAACATTCGACCATCCACGTTGGTACAGCAAACGCGTCCTTCGAAAAGGGGTTACGTCGTAGTCGGTCTCACTCTCACCCCATTTTAGGCCATTCCCATTCGTGGACATAAATGCAATTCCCATTCTAGGCCATTCCCACTTCATGTCATTTTCATTCCCATCCACGGCTGACTTACATCAGATCCCACGTAAAGATACGAGTCCTCTTCATCATATGACCTTTGAAGCTAGGAAAGACGTTAAAAATGCATCACATCCTTCGAAAACTGAACAGCGGAACTATGAAATAATGTATTGAAGAAATTAAACGCGAATTCATTCAGAATTGCATTAAAGAAATCGTGAAATAAATAGAAATTCATTAATTATAGTTTCTAACACCTATTCAACACATTCACTCCAAGATGACAAACAGTAACTAATTCCTCATTTTAATGACTTCGTCCTTGTATTTAAAACTAAGCTAAACCGATATATATATATATATATATATATATATGACCACGTATAAAATATATAAATTAATTAATCTTATATAATACCAGTTCTTGAGATCTTGAAACAGAGAAAATCATTATACAGGGTGTTCAGAATGTCTTGTCACGCCAGTAAAATGCTAACTGGTTTTTGTTTTTCTTTCAGACCTATTTGAAATGTGTGATAGCAGCGACTATACGATTGAACAACGCATATTGGCTAGTACCTTGGTCTATTAGCGACCACGTAATGGCAAAACCATTGAAAATATTGGTGCAGACTTCCAGGACCGATTTAGTCGTGCAGCTCCTCTAAAAAAGAGGAGATTTGACGATTCAGTCGTGCAGCTCCTCTAAAAAAGAGGAGATTTGACGATTCAGTGGTGCAGCTCCTCTAAAAAAGAGGAGATTTGACGATTCAGTCGTGCAGCTCCTCCAAAAAAGAGGAGATTTGACGATTCAGTCGTGCAGCTCCTCTAAAAAAGAGGAGATTTGACGATTCAGTCGTGCAGCTCCTCTAAAAAAGAGGAGATTTGACGATTCAGTCGTGCAGCTCCTCTAAAAAAGAGGAGATTTTGACGATTCAGTCGTACAGCTCCTCTAAAAAGAGGAGATTTGACGATTCAGTCGTGCAGCTCCTCTAAAAAAGAGGAGATTTGACGATTCAGTCGTGCAGCTCCTCTAAAAAAGAGGAGATTTGACGATTCAGTCGTGCAGCTCCTCTAAAAAAGAGGAGATTTGACGATTCAGTCGTGCAGCTCCTCTAAAAAAGAGGGGATTTGACGATTCAGTCGTGCAACTCCTCTAAAAAAGAGGAGATTTGACGATTCAGTCGTGCAGCTCCTCCAAAAAAGAGGAGATTTGACGATTCAGTCGTGCAGCTCCTCTAAAAAAGAGGAGATTTGACGATTCAGTCGTGCAGCTCCTCTAAAAAAGAGGAGATTTGACGATTCAGTCGTGCAGCTCCTCCAAAAAGGAGCCGCACGATTGAATCGGTCGTGGAAGTCTGCACGAATATTTTCAATGGTTTTGCCATTACGTGGTCGCTAATAGACCAAGGTATTAGCCAATATGCGTTGTTCAATCGTAGAGTCGCTGCTATCACACATTTGAAATGGGTCTGAAAGAAAAACGAAAATCATTCAATATTTTTACTGGGGTGACAAGACATTGTGGACACCCTGTATTTTTACGGGACACTATTACTCATATTACGATCCTTCTTCTGGATGTTAATACACAAATTTAGGTGATGAAAGAATGAGAAATTTACAAAAGAAAATGAAAGTTTCAAAATATGAAAATTATTTAAACAAAAATTATATTATCAATTATTTTTGCGGAGAAAGTCAAAGGCAAAAGGAAAAAAAAACTTACCTGAACAAATGACTTACTGCGGGTAATTATGCGGAAAATTTAGAACGGTTTTACCCGAAACCTATTCCGTGTACAGCGTGATCAAGAATGACGGACGGATGATCTTTGCGAATATGATAAAATTGCGCACCCGGACTTATAAAACGAATGGTGTCTGGCAATGTCAATTAACGACGCGAACGATAAAATGATTATGAATGTGGTCGCTCTTTCAAACATTTTTTCGTGATGAACAACGTAGTAATAAAGCCTAGTTAGTACGCTGAACCTACCCATATACTTGGCAATGATGCTGGAAGCTGCTCGTACCCTAAATGGGTTTATAAAAGGATCGGTACTTTGTGAAAAAACAGTAAAGTCTTCCTTCTGCCTGTCATTTTATTAATATACAATATGTGTCAAAACCTTGATTTTATATATATATATATATATATATATATATATATATATATATATATATATATATATATATTTAGGAGAAATCCAATGACAAGGAGAAATGTAAATGCCATGAAAAGTCTTCTTTAATGCGCAACGTTTCGAGCAATACGCTCATCTTCAGGCTGTTTAATAACAATGTGAAATTAAAATCAATATTGAATGAAAAACAAAACAGAAAATTTCTATAACCTATTCGTAAAGACAAATTTTAAAAGACTGAGAAAAGAGGGTTAAATTCTAAGTTATACAGATTTACATATAAAATTAAGAAGTTATTTTTAAATACATATAGTAAATGTGAAATTAATACACTGGAAAAATTAACAATAGTACACTGGAATAATGGAACTAGCTACCTTACACTGCAGTTTCCGAGGCTGACTAATTTGAGCAGAGACAAGAACGGGAAACACGAGAGATGACGAGGGCGATTGGGGAAGGAGGGATTATAAGGAATTGGGGAAGGAGGAGGGATCATAGCAAATTGAGAGGGACGGCAGATGAGTCAACATTCAGACTAGGGGACAATGCTTTAATGAAAAGCGATTCTAAAATTCTTAGTGAGTTGGGACAAGTATTACAACCAAGAATTTTAAAATTGTCTAAAGTGACAGCATTAAATGTAAAATTGATGTCACTTTAGACAATTTTAAAATTCTTGGTTGTAATACTTGTCCCAACTCACTAAGAATTTTAGAATCGCTTTTCATTAAAGCATTGTCCCCTAGTCTGAATGTTGACTCATCTGCCGTCCCTCTCAATTTGCTATGATCCCTCCTCCTTCCCCAATTCCTTATAATCCCTCCTTCCCCAATCGCCCTCGCCATCTCTCGTGTTTCCCGTTCTTGTCTCTGCTCAAATTAGTCAGCCTCGGAAACTGCAGTGTAAGGTAGCTAGTTCCATTATTCCAGTGTACTGTTGTTAATTTTTCCAGTGTATTAATTTCACATTTACTATATGTATTTAAAAATAACTTCTTAATTTTTATATGTAAATCTGTATAACTTAGAATTTAACCCTCTTTTCTCAGTCTTTTAAAATTTGTCTTTACGAATAGGTTATAGAAATTTTCTGTTTTGTTTTTCATTCAATATTGATTTTAATTTCACATTGTTATTAAACAGCCTGAAGATGAGCGTATTGCTCGAAACGTTGCGCATTAAAGAAGACTTTTCATGGCATTTACATTTCTCCTTGTCATTGGATTTCTCCTAAATATTAAATTGAAACTCTGTAGAAGCAACCCGCATGATTATATATATATATATATATATATTATATTTATTTATTACAGTTCAACCAATCAGTGACCAAAATAAAAATGTTTAAAACTTTTATTAGAAATGCATAAAAGGATTTAATGGCTTTTACGCCAACCACAAATGACAGTAATTAAATTAAATTCTTCACATTTTACTCATTAGGGACGTCATAGCTGCCTCTATTCCCGTTATGAAGAATTGGGACAAAGATTCCCTTTGAGCCGATTGTAGGCGTGGCTAAACTAAGCAAGCATCTCTTATAAAGAAATTTCTTAAACAGGTTTTTGAATACGTACGTAATTAGGATATTGGTTGGCACTAACGGTTGGCAGTATTTCCGCGTTTATTTCGAAATGCATATTATCGTAATTCTTCTCGTTGCCATTTGTCGTGGATTAGTTTCTTTAAGAATAATTATTACGAAGCAACATAAAAATTAAAAAAAACGGAGATACGCGCGTCTTCATTACAGACATTAACAGACAACATGAGGATCGTTATGATTTCAGAAGTGATTCAGGGACCGGGAAAGGCCTTTATCATTCATTTGTGTTGTCAAAGTACAGTCAAAATAAAATTTTCTTTAATGTACATGAAATAACTTCCTTTTTTGAGGGTGTATTCTAGAAGAAGTTTTTCCTTCTTTTTGGTACCGAAGGTTTTTAAAGACGATATAATAACTTCTTTAAATGATACGTAACTTCTTTTGGTAAAAGATATCGTCTTCAAAAATTTTTTTTTTTTTTAATGAATTGAGAAAACAGAAGCTACACTTCTCTTTCTAGAAGGTTGCGGAACTTCTTTTTGTGTGGAGGGAAAATATTAACGACAAATTATTTTTGAGAATACTCCAACAGGAAGGAATAAAATGAGGCTAAAAATACCACTTCGAGTTGTTTAACCCAAGAAAGCCAGTTCGGCCTATTGCAATAAAAGTAAATTTTATTTTTTTTCTGAACTTGATCTCTTTTATTGTTCGTAATTTAACTTTTATTATTGTTTAATAACAATAAATTGTTTAATTCAACCAATAAATGTAATTTTCATTATGGGGCTACGTAGACCCTAACATTAGTCACTATATGTAAGATCCCGCACTGCCCTTCTAGGGTTGACCATTTTCGTAACATCAATAAGGGTCATTTGACAGAGGGGACCTACGGTTTGACGTGGAATCCGATCCATTGTCCAAACGAGGAAGACCCAAAAAGGCATCTTCATTGCTGAAATCCGAAGTCCGCGCTGAGACTCGAACCAAGGACCTTCAGATTTACAACAACCCGTCGCTATACTACTAGACAAACCTGGCAGGTATCAAAATAAAAGAGGTAAGGCAAAGACAGGATAAGGCAATCCAGAAAGGCAATGTAAATTCGGCTGAACGGCACACTATACCCAAATACCCCAACAAAAAATAGCGTCTATACCCAACCTCAAAATTAACTAAAGTATAATTGCACGATGTTGGAATTTTGTACATTTCACACGATAGCATGAGCAATCAAACCATTATAATTGTATTAAGTCATAAATAAACATTAAAACAATTAACCTGTAAAAAGGGACGTACGCGAGTTGATACCCGATACCCGAGACGCAAGAAGCCAAATACGACGACGAATTGATTTACATTGAAGAGAAAGATCGGATTTGCTTCTATGTCATACGCATTAATCAATTTATCGATTTATTTTGCACACACGTCGCAAACTGAGAATAATGATCAGTGAGGAGACACAAATAGGTACAGCGCTCAGGCCAATTAATGTAGCCCATTGTGCTAATTCCTGCATTATTATCACTAGCACCATCGGAAGTCGAACCTCTGACCTCAGTGTCTTCACTTCGTTTATAGGGAAACGGTGTTACTGAGCTGCGGACACTTTCAGTAGTATAGATACAAGAAAACAGTAATAGTTAAATACTCATATATATATATATATATTAAAATTTTTTTAAATTCAATTTCATTTAGCTGTGTACGCTTGACCGATATTTAGTTGCTCAAGAGAGCCTCTGGCGAAGTGCAATTTTCCTTAAATTATATATATTATATATATATATATATATATATATATATATATATATATATATATACGTGTATATATATATATATATAATATATATATATATATATATATATATATATATATATATATATAGATATATATATATATATATATATATATATATAAACAATGATGACACATTGTTTGCAGAATAAGTCTTAAATGGTAAATAAATATACTCATTAGGTGTAGTTTAATAAAGGTGATAAATATACCACGATTCACTTTCCAAATTTATGAACTACTTTCATGCCCAAACGGGCATTCTTATTACAATTTTCTGCCAACCAACGCATCTACATGCCAACAATGCATGCCCAAAAGTATCAACAATGCTTTCATCATTTCAGAAACCCGTAACACCATCGGAAAGCTTGACTAAGACCCTGAAGCGCGTGTAAATGATGCTGTTTTAAGTTTCCAACCTCTCGGTATCAACCCAGCTGACCTTATCAAGTTGGAGAATAGATGATTAATGAGAGTTTATTGATACCCACTTTTCATGAAGTTGATATCCGTAGACAAATACTACAGAAATCAGAGAAATAATGAATATATACTATATATATATATATATATAATATATATATATATATATATAATATATATATATATATATATATATATATATGCTGTATATTACATACAGACTTTCTCCGAAACAACATCAAATAAAAACCAATTCACAAGTCTGAACGGACTATGGACCCCCCTCTCCCCCGAGTGGAAACTCTAATTTCAAACCATTTTTGTTCTTTTTTTTTTTGCTTGCGTGCGAGACTCAAGGTTCGAGTAGACAAAAAATAAGGCCTGGAAAATGTCGCTCTATTATCTTTATTCGTCATTGCATCGTTTGAATATGGAGTGTCATTCTGCATTTGCACAAGTTACAAAATGCATTCTCTCACATTCACGCCAAATTACACATTTATATGGCAATTTTGTCGAACTTAATTAACACTTTTCACACACGAGTTCCTTTACGTAAATATATGGGAGATAGAGAGAGAGAGAGAGAGAGTTACGAGGAGTTACAAGGACAAGAGGAAGCCTCAAAAACCTTTCGGTCCACTCGAGAGAGAGAGAGAGAGAGAGAGAGAGAGAGAGAGAATGTATAGTAATTTTCTTGTCTTTTATTTTCACTTCATCAACTCCGGCGTTCATCAAAGAATTGTTTTTTTACCATTCAATTACTGCATTTCTCCATATTAATGATCTTTCCTGTACCATTCCTAATCCTATACACTCCTACGCTGATGACAACCTTTTATAGATCCATCACTATTTCTTCACCTATCAGTCAAAACTTTTTGAATCTAAGTAAACCACAATACAGTCTCTAAATGCTCATCTAACTGTATTGCATTATATTCAGCGGTAGCTTTTACGATAATTCTGACATAATTTTCACTAGTACAAAAATTCCTCGTTCTCTCAGCGATGGGATTGGGCCTCACTCTCATTTCCGATCTCTCATGGACTCTGTCAGATTCCTTCCGTTTCGGGCCAGGCACTATTTTACCGATAAGTAGTTTGGCCATTATTTATATAAGCCTTCCGTGCTCTCAAATGGACCATTGCTCTCACCTTTGGGCTGAGTGCAGAGATTATATAAGCCTTGCGTGCTCTCAAATGGACTATTGCTCTCACCTTTGGGCTGAGTGCAGAGAGGTTGTTCTGAAACAATTTGACACTATTCAGAGACGAGCTATGAAAACGGTTGTAAAATCACTGATAAGTTTACAGTTTTAAGTACTCAGCGAGACATTTCTTCACGTTCCCTCTTTTATAGACACTTCTACGGTCACTGGTCTGAAGGGCTTCATTTAATTGTGCCACCGCTTCGTACCTACTCCTAATCTCGGCGCACGAGGAATGCTGAGAGAGTGCGTGCCTTTGTCGTACAGTTACCACAATGCGGAACATCTGCATATTAAAACGGTCTCTTCCCAATCTCGGTGATTCCCGTTTCAGCCTCCGTCTATGAATGAGAAATCCGACAGTAGAAATCTGAAGGTGAGCAATTATCAAATTGACCCATTCTCATTCTCGCTGTACGATTTCCCGATTTAAGTTACATTTTTCATAGAAAATATCCCTCATGCCCGTAGTTACATTACGGCCCTTTTTATACCCTTTCCCAAATTAGAAACTTCTTTCCCAAATCTGGACTTTCCAATTTCGGGATGCGGCTGGGAATAAGAATGGGAATGGCACTAAAATGGGATGTTTCTATCAAACGTTATATCTCGAGCAAGGAACTCCCTGCCAGTGAATACTTTCCGCAATGCGTACAACTCACAACAGTGTAAAACTTCTTATTTACGCTTTATCTTTTCCTTTGACAGGAGGCGTTGATAGACGAAAGGCTGTGCTGGGGTCTTTCAAGCCTGTTCTATCCCTTGCATAAAGTTATTGAAAGCACCCCATCTTTTTCTTAATATAGCCTTGGTTTTGCTTCCGCCTGAATTATTCATTCTGACAAAAGTAAAGTTTCTCACTCCACCTTAGACCTAGAGTTTTACGTGGAATCCGAACCACGCCCCACCAGCAGCTCAGCCTCTTAACCACTAGGCTACCCAGGGTACCCATTTATCTACCAACCAATTTCTCTATTGTATGGAAGGATGAACAGCCGAAGACCCATTTTGCGCTTATTTATGCGAAAACAACTCCAGTACTCGTTTTCGTAACTCCTTCTATTAGGCTTTATTAATCAATTCAATCTAACGGTGAGAGAGTGGAACGCATACCGTATACAGCGACGATTTGCGTTGCGTGAAATGGGCCGTGGATGAACTCGCTCAGTGGGGTCCCTAACGGACTTTAACGCCCAAAACCAACATTAGCATTTCATTATAGTTCGACAGCTCGTCTTTTCCCGTTTTCTTGACTGCAGAATTTTTCAAATTTTTTATTTGGAAATTACCTTCAACATGAAACTGCTAAATTTCGAGTTTGATTCATTTGAAGATCCTTATAAACGTCGAAACTGAAATAACCTAATTTGTTTTACCGTTTAAGTATTCAATCAAAGCCTCTCTACATCTACATCTACATCTGCATCTACATCTGCCTCTCTCTCTCTCTCTCTCTCTCTCGGCGTATATATGAATATATTAAAACGCTGTAATCTTTAAGTAAGAATGACAGCCAATTAAAGTTGAATTCAAGGCGTTCATGAAATACGACGCACGATCCTTTCGTTTGAAGTCCTTCGTCTGTTCATTCTTTAGAAGTTAAACGAATGCCTGGTTCTGTTTAACGTTGGAAAAAAATTCGTCCTTGTTCGCGGGTTGCTCGCGACCCGTTTCCGTAGTGCGACACACGAGCGATTGCTTTCGACGAATATAAATATCGCGAGCTTTCGAAGAGCGCCATTGTCTGAGGAGAACGTAGTCCTCCCGCATCCAGTGACAGAAAGACGCAATGAATTAAGAGTTTTAATTTAAGACGCTAGAAAGGCGAGTGATTACTGCGATCTAGCCAGCGATTCCTAACCTGTGGTACGCGCGTACGACCTGTGGAACACGAGCTCTTTTAGATGGTACAAAGGAGGGTTTTAATACGCATTTTGCTAATTCATAAATACTTTAATACTAATGTATTTAAAAGGTAATATTAATTGTGGATGAATAATAATAATTCGCAACATTATCGACTGCGGTACGTAGAAAAATATGGTGGTACGTCGATCTAAAGAAGTTGGGAATCCCTAATCTACGCGATGTACGTAATGAATGTGATCTATGGCGATGTATATCATAACTGTGATCTATGGCGATGTATATCATAAATGTAATCTATGGCGATCTATATCATGAATGTGTTGCGCGTAATTCATGAGCAGCGTATTGCCACCTATACACGACTCCTTAACTCTCCAGAGCGTAACTTTAAATTAAATTGAGACAACCGAGGTGTTTGATAATGAATCACGTAAAATGGAACTGTCAAAATTTACTTTTTTTTTAAGCTAAAATTGAATAATTGGATTATAGTATGCGAAGAATATAAAGTTAAAATTAACAGAAGAAAAAGGTTGAAAAAAAATTGCTCTGTAAAAATAGAGGAAAAAATAATTAAAAAATAATTAATTCACTAATTTAATTCAATAATAAAAACCTGCATGTGGTGTGTGTGTGTGTGTCTCTCTCTCTCTCTCTCCTCTCTCTTCATATATCTCCAAGGGCACTCTTCGTAATAAAGCTCCACATAACATCCAATTCTTACGAAATAACATCGCGAGTAAATTGGTTCTTCTTTATCGTTCATAATTTTAATTCTCTTTTCATCGGAGATAAACTTAAAGTGAAGTCCGATCGGACTATTGGGACGCGAGAAGCGGCTTATAATTAGATATTCTTATAAGAGAATACGAGAGGAGAATTAAGGAGATACCGCCCTTATTACCTAACGATGTAAGGGATATTACGCCCCTGTTATCTTCCTCCCATAACGAAACAACGTGTGTGTGTGTATACACACACACACACACACACACACATAACATCACTTACGTACTTGACGATTTAACGACTCAATTATGCTCGCTAACGAAAATCTTGAAGGAAAATGAATTGTTATTATAACGAACCAAAGTTTTACGATAGTTCCAATAAGTGTAGTCGCTCGCCCGCAGCGGTATGTGGGACTTTAATCTGATAGATAATAATGCTTTTATGCATACATAAATCATAACGTATTTAGTAAAGGTATTTAGTTCTACACACACACACACACACACACACACATTTCTTACTACAGTATTTGACTTACAGAATCTATGATTAAACTCGTATTGACAAAGACAAGAGTTAGGAAATGGAATTTAATGCGATGAAATTATACTTAAATATAGCGTGACAAATACCATCAAGTTTTAGCAGTTTCTTAAGTCGCGATTTGACTTAAGTTACATTATATATATATATATATATATATATATACACGGTGAACCAAAAGTAGGTGGACAGTAGGTTGAATACGGTTTGTGTTATATTATATTATAACTATGGTGTTCATTATAACTATGGTGTTTGTGTTTTATTATATTAAATATTATAACTAAATTTATTTAAATTTTATTTTGTATTATAGTATACAAAAAAATTAAATATGTATTCTCAAAATAAACGTTATCATTTACTGTCCACCTACATTTGGTTCACCCTATATATACTTTGAGAAAAAATGCCTGAACATAGAGTGCCCGCTTTTTCACATAAAGGGTACGCAAAGAAGAGAACGGGAAAGAACGGATCATATTCGACATAGAAGAAATAGCAAGAGTAATGAAATATATTTTTTAGAAGAAATGAGGACATTAAAAGCTCAGCTTGCCCTTCTAACAAGGAGAGACAGAACGCCGCAAACATATGCACCACAACATTACGAGTGTTGGTTTTCGTCGTCGTCGTCGTTGGGCCTAGGCAAGCTACGGCTTGGACCGTAGCGCATCTATCAAGTATAGGTTAACCTGGATGATGTAGCCATAAGCACTGCCGCTGGTTAAGTGCCAACCAGTGATTATCTCACTAGCCGTATTGAGTCCGTTAGGCGAAACTGCGACAGTACCAAGGATGAAAAATATAACCCTTGGATTTCTATTATTTATTTGCAAAATGGACATGGTATTAGATTAAAATAATTATTTGAATATAAATAATTAACTGACAATTGTGATATATAATTAATTATGTTTACATACAAAAATAATACAGTATACATAAAATTAGTATTAATGTGGTTTACAATTGAATTATGATGGGTAACTAATTTAAAATGAATTTATAGCTATTCCGAAATTCAAGACGGTAAAATTAACATTTATCTTGAAACTAAAATAAGAGTATTCACTACACACTCCCCCACCAGAGAGGAAGTTCAAAGAGTTCCGAACGACACAGATTTCCCCTGGACCTTTTTGGTAGCTACATGTATCTCGCTTAAGGTTGATTCCAAAAACGCAGGCTTAAGACGATCGATAGAAACCTTGTCGACCTTGGAACCGCGCTGGATGAGAAATGATTTGCGCGTACGTCGGAGAACTTCATAGGGCCCGTCATATGGACATTGGAGAGGCCGTTTTGGGACAGGTACACGAACGAAAACGTGGGTGCAAGACTGGAGGGCTGGGGAAACAAAGATGTTCTGTTGGCTAGTCAATCGAGGGGGAACAGGCTGAAGGGACTGCATGTGAGAGGAAAGTGTTTGAGCGAATTCCGTAGGATCACATGACTTATCCCCTGCAGTGAAGTAGCCACCTGGTAGCCGCAGTGTTGTTCCATAGACTATTCAGCCGCTGTAGTCTTCAGATCACTCTTAAATGCAGAGCGAATACCAAGCAACACGAGTGGAAGCTTATCCATCCAATGGGAGTCTTCGTGACACATAAGGGATGACTTCAGCTGGCGATGGAAGCGTTCGACGAAGCCGTTAGCTTGCGGATGATACGCACAGGTATGCGCATGTACTGTACCCAACAAGCTGGTAAACTTCTTCCAAAGCGAAGACTCAAATTGGCGACCTTGGTCAGTGATGACTTTTGTCGGCAATCCAAATCTTGATACCCATCCATGAAGAAAGGCTCTTGCAACAGTGTCCGCTTGGATATCAGGAAGTGGGATGGCTTCAGGCCATCTGGAAAAGCGGTCGAGACAGGTGAGCAGAAACGTTGGCCTTGAATCACTGGAAGAGGGCCAACAATGTCTACATGAATTACCTCAAATCGCTGGGATGGGGGCGGAAATGCGTCAAAGGGGGACCTGGTGTGCCTTTGGACTTTGGCACGCTGGCAGGCAAGGCACGTTTTGGTCCAATGTTTGACATCCTTCCGCATCGAGGGCCAAACAAAGCGAGAGGTAACCAGGTGTTGCGAAGCACGGATACCAGGATGGGAGGGCTTATGAAGATCCGTGAAGACTGCTTGTCTGTGACATGGAGGGACATAAGGGCGAATAGCAGCTGTTGATACGTCGCAATAGAGGGGCACAGACAATCCTGGCATACTCATTTTCTTGAGGGAAAGTGAGTGAGTGGAGTCTTCTCTGAGCAGGTCTTGTAGTTCCGTATCCTTATCTTGATCCTGTGCAATAGCATTCCACAGTGTAGAGCTGAGGGTAACAGAAGTAATCTCTATTCTTGAAAGTGCATCCGCTGGAGTGTTCAAGACACCTTTGATGTGGCGGATATCTGTGGTAAATTGCGAGATATAATCGAGTTGCCTGATGACTCTGGGAGAGTGGTTACAGCTGTTTTTATTGAAGACAGTGACCAAAGGTTTGTGGTCGGTAAAAACACAAAACTCTCGGCCTTCAAGGAAATGTTGAAAATGCTTCACGTTTAAGTAAATAGCAAGAAGTTCACGTCCGAAAGCACTATAACGCGTTTGGGCTGGCTGCAGCTTTTTCGAGTAAAACGCGATGGGTGCTTGTTGACCGTTAATGGTTTGTTCCAACACCCCACCGATCGCAACATCTGATGCATCGACCGTCAGAGTTAGGGGGGCATCACTGATAGGAAATGACAGAGACAATGCACTATTGATAGCATTTTTGGCATTGTCGAACGCCTGTAAACTATCGCTACACCATACCAATTTCGTTACCTTGCGTTTGTGTGTGATCATAGCGTGTAGAGGAGCAAGAACACTGGCACAGTTTTTAATGAACTTGTGGTAATAATTTACCAAACCTAGAAACCGACGTAACTCACGCTGATTATTTGGCATAGGGTAATTTTTTATCACTTCACACTTGTCCTGAAGGGGGGTAATTCCGTGCTGCGAAATCGTGTGACCAAGAAATTCCAAGGTTGGCTGTGCAAACACACACTTAGATGCATTAATAGTAACACCGTATTGTTCTAAGCGTTGAAAGAGGAGTGAAAGATGTTCCTTATGTTCCTCTTCCGTTGAGCTGGCCACAAGCAAATCATCGATGTAGGCATAAACAAAGTCTAAGCCTCTGGTGACCTCATCTATAAACCTCTGAAAGGTTTGCGCAGCATTCCGTAGCCCGAACGGCATCTTCACAAATTCGAATAACCCAAATGGTGTACAAACTGCAGTCTTGGGAATATCCGAAGGCTCTACGGGAATGTGGTGGAAAGCCTTAACGAGGTCTATTTTACTGAAGATAGATTTGCAGTGGAGAAGAGAAGTAAAGTCTTCGACATTTGGTACCGGATATCGGTCCGGGATGGTTGTCGAATTCAAAAACCGGTAATCCCCACATGGTCTCTAGTCTCCTGACTTCTTCTGGACCAGGTGTAGGGGAGAGGACCAACTGCTTTTGGAAGGTCTTATTATCCCAAGATCTATCATAAGCTGGAATTCCGATTTGGCAGCTTTCAGTTTGTCCGGGGCAAGACGTCTGGGTTTTGCAAACACAGGGGGACCTTTTGTTGTAATGTGATGGGTAATGGTGTGCTTAATGGTATCACCCATCTGCATCGGTTGAAGAATTCCTGGATATCGCTGGAAAAGGCACTGGTACATGGAATTAGGGGGAACGAGGGAAAGTGCAGAGTTCGAGGCGTCCGGAAGGGCAACCTGTTTGGCAAGAACAGAAAGCAGTGTGGCCTGGTCGCATAAGCGTCGCTTGTCAAGATCCACCAGGAGTTTGAAATGCTGGAGGAAGTCAGCGCCGATTATGGGATGCTGCACTTGAGCACAGATGAAAATCCACTTGAAGGATCGGTGAAGGCCCAAGTTTAGTTCACGCGACTGAGTACCGTACGTGGGTATGCGTGAACCGTTAGCAGCGTATAGAGGCGGAGATTCCGAGTGCGTATGACCAGATTTTTGAGGGAATACACTGACTGACGCTCCGGTATCGACCAAGAAATTGACACCAGAGTTCCTGTCCTTTATGAATAACAGGTTGGCAGTGCGAGTACTAGACGCCATTAGGACTCGCTGCTGGGGTTTTCCGACGAAAAATTGCAAGGGGAGATGCACTTCCTAGCCTTCTTTCCAAATTTAGAGTGGTAGAAGCAGATCTTCCCGGAACTCGAACGATGCCTCTTCGTAAATCTTGACCGAGAATGGCTTCTTTGCCGTTGATTTTGTAGCAGAGAACAAACGTGGTTGAGTTGTTGACTTAACTCTTCCACTTTCAACTCCAGTTCCGATTGTGTGTTCACGTTGTTGACCGGAGCTGTGTCAATCTCCACTACTTTGTCGGCAGTTTCTGCTAGTTTATCAACTGGAGTAGCAGGATCCATAGTGGCCAAGACACGCTGAGCTGATGGAGGAAGTTTCTGCAAGAACAACTCTCTAAAGATGTCCTTATCGAAGGTTTGTGCGCGTTCGCCTAGAGCGCACTGCATAGCCCTCAGCATTTGAGTGGGCTTACGGTCTCCAAGTTCTTCTTTTGAGATTAACTGATGTAGTTTCTCACGCTCGGAGACAGTGGTGCGGCACAGGATGGCAGACTTCAGATCGTTGTATGGGTCCTCACTCGTGGAAGTAGGCACGATGACATCACGGACTTCAGAGATGATGCTCGCTGGTAGAGAGGACAAAACATGATCGTATTTTGTCCTGCTAGCGGTGATCCTTCCCAAGTTGAATTGTGATTCCACTTGGTGGAACCAAATAAATGGATCACCCGGCCAGAAGACGGGGAGCTTTACGCTCAAGTGGGAGATGGCACCAGCGTCGTCAGGCATCTTCTCCTATGCTTGCTGACGTACAAGCAAGACGACAAGTTACCAACGAAGGAGTGGAGGTTGAGACGAGCGCAGACACAGAGCGCACGGGCAGAGGTGAAGGGCAGAGGGCACGAGCGACGTTACAGTCTGGTCCTAGTCGCTCGGGTGAAGGGGGTGATGGGCACGAACGACGTTACAGTCTAGTCCTAGTCGTTCGGGTAAAAGGGGGGAATCCAACTCCGGGGTCACCAATTGTTGGTTTTCGTCGTCGTCGGGCCTAGGCAAGCTACGGCTTGGGACTGTAGCGCATCTATCCGGTATAGGTTAACCTGGATGATGTAGCCATAAGCACTGCCGCTGGTTAAGTGCCAACCAGTGATTATCTCACTAGCCGTATTGAGTCCGTTAGGCGAAACTGCAACAGTACCAAGGATGAAAAATATAACCCTTGGATTTCTATTATTTATTTGCAAAATGGACATGGTATTAGATTAAAATAATTATTTGAATATAAATAATTAACTGACAATTGTGATATATAATTAATTATGTTTACATACAATAAAATAATACAGTATACATAAAATTAGTATTAATGTGGTTTACAATTGAATTATGATGGGTAACTAATTTAAAATGAATTTATAGCTATTCCGAAATTCAAGACGGTAAAATTAACATTTATCTTGAAACTAAAATAAGAGTATTCACTACACGCGCATCACCCTCCTATTCAACACCACCCACCAATAATACAACAACAACAGTGGTATCACGGGCCGCAACCCCAATACTCCCAACTGCTGCGGCCCAACCAATAACACCAAACAGGAACCGACATCGACCAGGAAACGACCATCATTTAGGAAAATCGAACACGAAGATTAGAAACCCAGTAAATGTATTATACACAAATATACAAGGCCTCTATACGGACCATGCAGACTGCAAATTACAATACCTGCAAAATTTAGCTATGGAAACCAGCATAGATATCATATGCCTAACAGAAACACACTTACATAAGTGCGAAAAAGGCTGTGAAAACTGCATCGAGAATACTGAAATAGCATTGCTGGACTACAACATATACAGAGCAGATAGAGTGGCAGGACGAGGGGGAGGGTGTTGTATCTACGTGAAAAACACCTACACATGTGAAGTGAAGGTAAAAAAATCGAACAGCACAGTTGAAGTTATTATATTAGAAGTAAAAGAACTGAACCTAACCATTATGAACATCTACAGACCACCAAACACCACAAAAAGTGAATTCCAATTTGCTACAAATGAAATAGAAAACATATTAAAATTACTTGAAACTCCAGCAACAAATATTCTAATTTTCGGAGATTTTAATTTCCATTCATATCATGGAAGAAAAATGACGAAGTTATATATGTTGAGAAGTTTCATGGCAACATTACTAAAGATGACATAACCCAAGCAACAATGCTATTAGATATTATGGAACATTACGCCCTTACCCAGGAAATCGGTGAAGCCACGAGAAAGGAGAACGTTTTGGATTTAATCTGGACAAATAACAACGAGATAATAATAAATAAAAAAGTAACGCGCACACAGTTCTCCGACCATAACCTCATCGATATACAATTGAAGTTAACACCCAGAGGTCCGAAAACGCATCCTAGAGAGGCAGATGGAATATTTGAAGGCTTAAACATAAATTCAAAGAAAGTAAATTGGGAAAACGTAAATAAAGATTTAAAGGAGGTAAATTGGGAATTGCTAGTACACGAGAAGACTCCACAAGAAATACTATGTATAATAGAGACGGAAACCAAACCTATAATACTGAAGCATATTCCAGAGAGACAGGAAAGAAAACGTAGCAAGCTCGACAGGAAAATCAGGACTCTATTCAGACAACGAAGACAAACCGTAAAACATCTCCACAGATGCAGAACTGATGCAAAGAGACTCAAATTAGAGAGGAAACTTGGCGAAATAGAAATGGACCTAAAGCAAACATTCATACATAAGACAAACGAGGAGGAAAACAAGGTAGCAGAAAATATAAAAAATAACCCAAAATACTTCTACACGTTTGCGAAAAGGAAAATGCAGTGTTAGGAGAGTATTGGACCGTTGATAGACGGGGAGGCCGAATACACAAATGACCCGAAAGAAATAAGTGAATTGCTTAGGGAACAATTTAAATCTGTGTTTAGCACCCCTAAGTCCGAGATGGAAGTGGAAAACCCAGACGAGTTTTTCGACATTGATACAGATCAACGAAGAACAAATCCCGGCACAAACCTATTAATGGACTTCGAGTACACGGAGATGTAATTAAGACTTTATCACAGATGCGAGACAATTCAGTGCCAGTGCCAGACACATGGAGTGCCACGTTTCTGAAGAAATGCAAACAGAGTATTGCAAAACCGCTATACTTACTATGGAAGAAATCACTTGACACAGGACAAATTCCACTCCCCTTAAAGAACGCGAACATTGCCCCCCCTATTTAAAGGTGGTAACAGAGCAATGCCCAAAAATTATCGGCCAGTGGCTCTCACCTCACACCTTATAAAGTGTTTGGAACGCTTAATTAGAGGCAAAACTACCTACTACCTACAAGAAAAAGATTTATATAACCCAAATCAACATGGCTTCAGAGCGGGTAGATCATGCCTGTCACAGCTACTAGACCACCAGGAGAAAATATTGGGAACATTGTGTCGAGGACAAAAAATTGATGTAATATATACTGACTTTGCTAAAGCTTTCGATAAATGTGACCATGGAATCATAGCACACAAACTTAAGGATACAGGAATTACTGGAAAGCTAGGAAGGTGGATATTTAATTTCTTGACACAAAGAACGCAAAGAGTGGTGGTAAACGGGGTTAAATCGGAAATCTCGGAAGTCGTGAGTTCTGTCCCACAAGGGACAGTATTAGTTCCCTTGCTGTTCATAATAATGATTGCAGATATTGATGCAGATATTACGGACAGTATTGTATCATGCTTCGCAGATGACACAAAGATATGTAAGGAAATATTGAACGAAGATGACATAAGAAAATTACAAAACGACATTGAAACATTATTTCAGTGGGTAGAAGACAACAATATGAAGTTCAACGAAGAAAAATTCCAACTTCTAAAGTATGGTAATAATAAAGAGCTACAGAAAAAAGGGTACAAAACTCCGCAAGCCAAAGAGATAACACCAAATCCACAAGTCAGGGATCTTGGAGTAATAATGTCGTCGGATGCAGAATTCAGAGAGCACTCTAAAATCAAAATCACAACGGCTAGAAAAATAATGGGAATCATCTGGAGGAGCTTCCACAGCAGAAAAGCAAACATCATGCTTAAATTATGGAAGAGTCTAGTCCTACCAATAATTGAGTATTGCTGAGTACTCACAAGCCCACACAGAAAAAGAGACATTGCGAGCATTGAAGCTATACAAAGGACTTTTACGTCTAAGATAGAGGAAACGGAAGGTGAAGACTACTGGTCTCGACTACAATCCATGAAACTCTACTCTCTTGAAAGAAGGCGCGAGCGGTACACAATAATATGCATATGGAAAATACTTGAGGGCTCTGTCCCTAACCTCAGAAATGAAATAGAAACAAACTGGAATGAAAGAAGAGGCAGAGTTTGTACGGTCCCAGCTGCGGTGGGACAAGGGGCCATGAAAACGAGGATGGAAAATACCCTCAGAATACGGGGCCCAAAGCTTTTCAATGTCTTCCAAAAGAAGTGAGGAATCTCCAGCACACCGACCTGAATTACTTCAAGAACCAGCTGGACAGATTCTTGTGCAAAGTCCCTGACCAGCCATGCGTGGCTGGCTACGAGGGCAGGAGGAGATCAGAGAGCAATTTCTTCCTTCACCAAGTCCCGCAAATGAGGCGGGATGTTGCAGAGGGGTCGGCAGGTCGTTCCTGAACCGTCGTTCAAACTCAACAAAAGCAAACAAAAGTAAAAGTAAATATACACACACACACACACACACACACACACACACACACACACGATGGTAATTCAATAAGTATCCGCACTTTTTATTTTCACAATTTTATTTTCACATCTGATAGATTATGAACACATCACTTCTCAACTTAGTCTCCCTGTTTCTCAATACACTTAGTCCAGCGATCTACAAGCTTCCTAATGCCATCACAAAAGAATGTTTTTGGCTGTGTGCGTAGCCAGTCATGCACCGCCTCCTTCTGGTCATCATCGCCTTGGAATCGCTGATCTCTCAAAGCGTCTTTTAGTGGTTCAATCAGGTGAAAATCCGAAGGTGCCAGGTCTGGACTGTAGGCTGGATGGTCGAGAACTTCAAACTTAAGTTCTTGAAGGCATTTTCTAGTCTGTGCAGTGGTGTGAGTGCGCGCATTGTCGTGTAACAGAACAACACCTTCCGACAATCTCTCTCTCCGTTTTGTGCGAATTGCTTGCTTTAACTCATTCCGAAGCATGTCAGACAGGGGCGGAGCTAGCTAGGGGCAGGCGGGGCAGTGCCACAGGGGGGGGGGCCCGGGTCGTTTCAACAAGTGATGAGAAGTTATTTGAGAGAGCAACAAAGCTAGTAAATAAATATAAAAATGATATTTCCTCTGGATTTCCAAGTCAATTACTCTCTTTTCGAATGTGCTTAAAAACAGACATTGAAAAAATGACGACAATCCATGAGCTATATTAATTTTTAATTAAAGACAACAGTACTTTGTGCTCAAGTTTTCCCGAAGTTGTGACTGCCATAACATTGTTCTTCACAATTCCTGTGACAGTTTCAAGTGCAGAGAGATCGTTTTCAAAACTTAAACTAATAAAGACTATCTTCGAAATTCTATGAATGAAAAAAGATTAAGTGGACTCTTAATTATATCAATTGAAAACAAGAAAGCTAGAAATATTAACTTGGAGGATTTAATTAATGAATTTGCTGAAAGAAAGGCAAGAAAAGTCAAGTTCTGATGTTGTCGTAAGTAAACTTTTATTTCACGGTATCCTTTTTAAAGCTCAACATTTTGCATAATGTTCTGCCTTCTGTGCCTCCATGCGTATAAGTAGTATCATAATTCTTAAATATATGCTAAATAAATAATGCAAAGAAAAGCAATATAAATGTATAATAAAAATTTTGTTAGGGGGTCCGTAAATAAGTTTTGCCCCGGGGCCCGTGACACTCTTGCTCCGTTCCTGATGTCAGAATACGATGCAGTTGTTACTGTATTTCCACGCTCTAGATAATGTTCAAGGATAGGGCCTCGTGTATCTCAAAACTGTTAGCATAACTTTACCTGCTGACGGCTGCGATTTGAACTTCCTTGCAACGGGAGGTGTTGGATGTTTCCATTGCATGCTCTGTCGTTTGCTTTCTGGTTCATAGTGATGGATCCAGGGTTCATCTCCAGTGGTAATGCGCTCCAAAAAGTTTCCACCTTCATTATGATACCGCGCCAAAAGACGAGAGCAGACGTCCATACCTGGATCCATCACTATGAACCAGAAAGCAAACGACAGAGCATACAATGGAAGCATCCAACATCTCCCGTTGCAAGGAAGTTCAAAGCGCAGCCGTCAGCAGGTAAAGTTATGCTAACACTGTTTTGGGATATACGAGGCCCTATCCTTGAACATTATCTAGAGCGTGGAACTACAGTAACAACTGCATCGTATTCTGACATGCTTCGGAATGAGTTAAAGCAAGCAATTCGCACAAAACGGAGAGGGAGATTGTCGGAAGGTGTTATTCTGTTACAAGACAATGCGTGCCCTCATACCGCTGCACAGACTAGAAAATGCCTTCAAGAACTTAAATTTAAAGTTTTCGACCATCCAGCCTACAGTCCAGACCTGGCACCTTCGGATTTTTACCTGTTTGAACCACTAAACGACGCTTTGAGAGGTCAGCGATTCCAAGGCGATGATGACCTGAAGGAGGCGGTGCATGACTGGCTACGTATACAGCCAAAAACATTCTTTTGTGATAGGCATTAGGAAGCTTGTAGATCGCTGGACTAAGAGTGTTGAGAAACAGGGAGATTATGTGGATGGAGAAGTGATGTGTTTATAATCAATCAGATGTGAAAATAAAATTGTGAAAATAAAAAGTGCAGATACTTATTGAATTACCATCGTATATATAAAATCATCGATGTATTCATAGTTTAAGTGGAAATATAAAGAGTTAAGCATCTTTTTCCATAGAGCACCACTTTTCCCACACGCCCATTTTAGGATACGAGCGGATCGCAGCAGCATTGCCAAGCAAATAGGGGGTCAAAATACTGACGAGGCTTTCCTACGTGATTCATCATCAGTGAAAGCAACAATGCTCTGTGTAGTGAACATTTCAACGTTCTTTTCGTTATTTACTTTACTTCATTACCTTCCCTTTATCATTGCTCTTTCTTCTCTTTACACTCGCTCCGCTGTACTTTATAAACGAGGGTAGACCGCTTGAGCCGGTGGGCGCCATTAAAATTTTGAACAAAGCGAAGGGACCGGGGATAAATTACGCACCATTATTACTATTTACTCGCTTTTAATTTACGCCGAAACAATTTGAACAAACGGGGGAACACACGAGTGCAGACTTATCTTTAACATTTTATCGCGGAGAGAGAGAGAGAGAGAGAGAGAGAGAGAGAGAGAGAGAGAGAGAGAGAGAGAGAGAATTTAATATTTTAAATTCACAATAACATACTAATACGAAAAACCACGTAACTACGGCACACCCCGTCCGAGGACTGCCGTTTTGGGCATCCTCCCTTCTCTCGCCCCATTTCAGGTGCTGCCAACTAGTATTTTATATTCTTAATTTCAAACAAAACATTATTAATTTCTTATTTACGTACAAACCATAATTAAATTTCTTATTAAACATTATTATTATCTTTATTAAACAAAACATTATTAAATTCTTATTAGACATTATTATCTTTATTAAAAAAAGCAATACACGACATCTGTGTTAGCCTAGTCCAAAGAAATTTATATCTGTATTCAATTTTTTTATGCAAACGGGAAGGGTGAAGAGCGAATGCCCGCAAAAACGCCCCCCCCCCCCGCTGCTGTAGAGGAAGAAGAGAGCCAGAATCAACCTCCAGGGTTTTCGAGATGCCCAGACACTCTGCGTTTGAAAGATTGGAGGTCAAGGACAAGAGGAAAGATGGACTGAAGAAGATTGTTCCAGAATTGACCGATTGAGTAGATGAAAAATTGAAAATACGATTAACCTTTGCGTTAGAGAGTTGGAAAGAAAAGGAATGAGAATTTGTCGAAAGTCTGGTACTGTGTGCTCTCCTTAAAGGAGGAGGCATGCAGTTAGAGAGTTCAGAAGAGCAGTGTCCGTTATAATAGAGATAGTAAAGAGAAAGTGAGGCAACAGTGCGGCGAATAAAGAGGGACTGAAGACAGTCAGTAAGAGGTGGGAATTGATGAAACGAAAACCTTTGATTCCATCAGGTGTAGTAGAGCTGTGTGGTTGAAATACCCCACACCCGAGAAAAGTACTCCATACAGGGGCGGACAAGACCCCTGTACAGAGACAGCAACTGAGTAGGGCTGAAGAAACTGTGGAGCTGGTATAGCGTAGCTAACCTCTTAGAAGCTGTTTTGGAAGGAGATATATATGATCTTTCCAGGGAAGATCACGAGAAAAGGAAATGCCAAGAATGTTCTACAGATCTACAGAAGCTAAGGCTAACAAAGACCCTAAGATCCACTCTAAGGTTAGCCCAAGAGAAAGAAGAGAGTAGGGGGTTAAAAGAAGAGAATAAGGGGTTAAATAAGTAGCAAAACCTATCATTCGTGGGTTAACATTCATTCAGAAAAAGAGAGAGAAAGACTCACCATCAAAATCCGCGGGCAACTGCCGACAAGTCGGAAAAATAGTCGAAGAGAATAGGAAAGGGGTGAAAGATGAAAAGAAGTAAAATAAGAACGCTTGCAAACCATGCAAACAGTCTTAACTCAAACACTGTCATACCATGCAAACTACCATTACCTCCAGAGCTCCTGTTGCTAATTGTTTTATTATTTTAAACGACGTTAATATTTTTAAAATGCCTATCTAAACGGTTTTTAAACATATTAACGCTGGTAGAGTTCACGACGGAAGCGGGAAGATTATTCCATTTATCAATTACTTTAAACGTAAAAACGTTTTTAGCGATGTTAGTAATGAAACGTCAGCCACGTAATTTAAATCCGTTATTACGAGTATTGCTATTATCGAAAATGAACATTTTGTCAAAATTTACGTTATCGATTTTATTAGCGATTTTGAAAACTTCAATAAGCTTCCCCCTTAATCTCCTAGTTTCGAGTGAATGCAAGTCTAACTCTTTAATCCTTTCTTCGTAAGACTTGTTGCGTAGTGACAGAATTAGTTTCGTGGCGCGTCGCTGAACCCTTTCCAACTTATCAATATTCTCACGCAAATACAGGCACCAAAACTGAACGGCATATTCTAAGTGAGACCTGACTAGGGACTTGTAAAGTGGCAATATAATATTCTCCGATTTAAATTCGAAATTACGCGCTATGGAGCCTAACATCCTATTAGCTTTTGTGCAAGACTCGAGCAGTGCCGGCCTTAGGGGTGTGCGAACCGTGCGGTCGCACAGGGCCCGCAACTTAGGGGGCCCGAAAATTTCACAGAAATTTACCATCGACGTCAGAGTGCCAAAATTGGTGTAAATTAATGTAATTTATTTTTTTATCCTAATTAAATTGAATTATCCTATTCCTAATTAAATATCCTAAGGCCGGCGCTGGTTGAAACCTCTTATGATAGTTTAAATATTTGATAATAATAAAGTAATAAGTAGTAATAATAGTAAAGGCTGTTGGTCTGTTGGTATTCTGTTACAGGTGCACTTGTATAGTTAAATTTTACTTGTTGTACTTGTTAACAATTTACTAAAATAAAATGATTAGCAATGAAAAACAATTTGATTTGTGTCATGGGGGGCCCGTACAGTATACTCTGCACAGGGCCCGAAATATCCTAATGCCGGCGCTGACTCGAGGCACTGGTTCCTGACTTTTAAATCCTTAGATACGCGTACGCTTAAATCTACTTCCTCGTCAACACCCGCTAACTGTCTATCATCCATCGTGTACGTGTAATTGTTGTTATGAGAACCTATATGCAAAACTTTTCATTTGTCTGCGTTAAATTGCATCTGCCACTTATCCCTCTACTCCATAATCCTATTTAGATCGTCTTGGATCCTATTTCTATCGTCCACGTTAACAACCTTACCGCCTATTTTAGTATCGTCTGCGAATTTTGACACATTACTGATCAAGCCTACATCTATGTCGTTAATGTAGATTACGAATAGCAATGGGCCTAACACTGAACCCTGAGGGACACCGCTACCTACATCCAACCACCCCGATTCCCTACCATTAACAACGACCTTCTGTTTCCTGGCACAAAGCCATTCCTCTAACCAGTTAGCTACCTGACCGCGTATACCGTGCGCTTTAACCTTCGCAATTAATCTTCTATGCGGAACTGTATCGAACGCTTTTTTAAAGTCTAAATAAATAACGTCAGCCGCTCTATGTTTATCGTATTCGCACACTATTTCGTTATAAAACTCTAACAAATTAGTTAAAGAAGATTTATGGCGTTGAAACCCATGCTGACTACTATTAATCAAATCGAGACTTTCTAAGTGATCGACGATATGATCCCTAACTACACTACGGATTCCAAAAGTTTTCCTACAATTGACGTTAAGCTAATAGGCCTATAATTGCTAGCTACCGTGCGGTCACCTTTTTTAAAAATGGGCATAACGTTAGCTAATTTGAAGTCTTCAGGAATAATCCCCCCTTCCAGTGACTTATTAAACATTTTTGTTAAGGGGCCTACGATAACGTCTTTCAAATCTTTCAAATGTCTAGGATAAAGCGCGTCAGGGCCTGGAGCCTTGCTAACTTTTAGCTTATCGATATAATGCGCATTGCGCAATCTCACTCTCGTAAACAGTTATTTCATTCAAAATAGTCTCGCTACTAAATGGAACGATATCGTCCACGTCGGGGACATTATTTACGTCGTCTACGGTAAAACCTGTCGCAAAAAAGTTGTTAAAAATACCCGCCATCGCCTGAGCTTCAAAAGCCAAAGCGCCGTTAGCGTCCACTAGAGGGTCTAGGTTATCTTTTATCGGCTTACGATTACTGACGTAGTCAAAAAACTTTTTCGGATTGTGTTTACTATCCGCAGCTACAAGTATCTCAAAATTACGCTTAGCATTCCTAACTGATTTTTTAACCTGACGTCTAAGCTCTATATATCTATTAAAGTTAGCTACCGTGCCATTGCGCTTATTAAGTCTGTATGCTCTGTTACGCTCGTTTATGAACTCGCCTATTTCCATAGTCCACCACTTGGGCCTACCATGATTACTAGCGCACTTGGGCCTACGCGGAATAAACTCCCTTTCGATATTCAAAAAAACTTTCTTTAAACGTCTCCCAATGAAAATTTGCGTCATTACCCATAAATAAATTATCCCAATCGACTACTCTCATTCTATCCGCAAAACTATCAAAATTAGCCCTACGAAAATCAGGACTTCTATTACGTTACTATCCTTACTGTTTTCTAGCAATAGCTTAAGCCTAATAATTTGGTGATCACTACATTCCCAAACTCTCACCTACTTCCAAACCTTCGACTATATTTTCGCCGTTCGTCATCACCACGTCTAAAATGTTGTCATTGCGCGTTGGTTCGGTAACCATCTGTCTTAAAAAATTATCTTCCATGTACTCCATCAGTCTCAAACCCTCATCATTACCAGTAAAAGTCTCGTAATTAACGTTAGGGCAGTTAAAGTCTCCGACAACTATACTATCCCGATTATTAATAAAGTTACTAAGAAGTGTGTAAAATCTAGTATAGGTATCGAGGAGTTGAATGGGAGGTCTATAAACAACAACGAAATTAAAGCTAATACTACGCGCCCTAACTTCAACGCATATCGCATTAATTTCTGCCGGAAAATCTATCTTAACCTCGATAGCCCTAAAGGAATTACGAATGTACCACAAAACGCCGCCACCAGTCCTATGTAACCTATCATTAATAAAAAGTTTAAAACCCGCTATATCAATTTCCCCCAACAAGTCCCGAGTTACGGTATTTAACCAGTTTCGGTTATAACTATATCGTAGTTCCCAGAATAAATTATTGCCTTAAATTCGTTCAATTTATTTCTAATACTACGCGCGTTACAATAAAAGACGCTTAAATTATTTTTTACCACGGATCGACGTTTTAAACTATTTTTCACGTCGGGCCGGCGTTTTCCGGACCCACAACGTTTAAAGAGGGCTTCGACCTATATAGCTTTCGAACGTTCTCATCGATTAATCTACCTAGCCTAGCATTCCCTATTTCATTGAAATGCACCCCCATCTTTTATAAAAAGGCTAGGATCACTAAATTCTGACTACAGCTTTACGAAGAGTACATTTTTCCTGAGCACAAATCTTTTCCAGTTTAGTGTTCAAAAAATATTGTTTTTGACGTAATCCTAAAATTTAAACCGTGCCTAGGGGTAATACCTAGAACTAAAGACCTATTTGACCTTGCCTTGAGGGACCTAATTAACCCCTTGTATTTCTCCAAAAGTTCAGACACTCTCGTATCAGGCCTATACGAGTCGTTGCCCCCTACCATCGTCACCAACATCGAGTGACGGGAGGCAACATCAATCCTATCTACTTCGTCTCTAATTTTGTCAACCCTGACCCCCGGTAGACAGACCCTCCTCCTCTCGGTTGGATTCCGTTCAACGAACTCCTTATCCATATGACGTACTAAGGAGTCCCCAATTAAAATCGTTTCCCCCTCGTTCACATCCCTATCCAACTGGGCGAAGGGGTTCGAAACCTCGATAGGGGGGGATTCCTATCACCTAACGTACGTGGCCTGGTTCCACCCTTAACTACTCTAAATCCCTCCCCTTCTATTAATCTCGGACCAACCTTAACCCCTTCCCCTTCCCCTCCCCCTTCCCCTTCCTGACCTCACCCTTCAACTTACTGACGTCTTCAACGTTAGTATAGGTTCGGCCTTCGTCAACTGTAACTGTTAAGGGAAGAGGAAGGATTGAGTTGTGTATTGTTGAAGGTAGTGTGGAAGATTGTGACGAGTAGATAAATGAAGGAACCGAGGTTTTAGGCATTGAAAGCCACGAGGTCTTCTCTGCCCATCAGATATAGTAGAAAGATTAGAGGTCAGGTGCATCATAGCCGTCCTACATGAAACATGGAGTGACTGTTGAGAGGGATGGGTGACAGGGCAGAAGCCTGAGGAGCACCACTAGTAATAGCTTTAGGAGAAAAAAAGTGGCCATCTACAAAGATTGCCACAAAGGAAACTAGAGATTAAATGTGTTTCGCAATGCTGCTGCCAGATTCAAACTCTGCAGAAATACTGATGGTGCTCATGTAGAATTATGTGCTTAAGTATTCCTTAAATATATGCTTCTATTATATTGTTATTGAATTTTACCCTTTTGCTACGTTTTCACTGAAATAGATAGGGACTTATAAACACACTGTGTGTATATATATATATATATATATATATATATATATATATATATATATATATATATATATATATTATATATAATATCTGTAGACTCAGTACAAAAAAATGGTATTTGCAAACTCAAATTGAATAGAATTTAAAGAAGCCTACGTCGTACGGTAGAATAACATCAAATTAAGAAAACTTAGAATAAAATTCGGAAAAACTTTTAATATTTTACCTTTTTTTTGGTTTTGTAGTTACTATTTCAATACTTTTCCAGTATACTTCTTTATAATCCAGTTTAGTCTTTCCATCCTAATTTGTGCAAGTATAAGTGTTTTTTTCCCACCACTATTCTTGTTATTACCCGTACTATCATAAACATTATTATCCTTGCTATCATTACCACCATTATTATTATCATTATTATTATTACTATTACTAATATTAATAGTTATTATTAATTTTATTATTAATTCTAGCGAGAATACCCTCGTTATTTTCACTCAAGTTCGCTTTCAAATGTTTGATTTTTATTTTCTTTCGACTGTTTTAATTTTGCTTATTGTCTATTTCCGAAACCTTATCGTTCCATTATCTATCCACCAACTATACTTTGTGGTTTTACACGTTCGTATTTTCCTTCACGCTCGCACTTCCGTATCTCATTATATAACTGTTTAATGTGCCCGAAACAATATTGTATGTACGTAGTTTTATAGAACTGTTCGCCTCTCTATTTTTAATTGTCCTCCGATTTCTAATTCCTTAATTATGTTTACTGTCTCGAGTTATTTTCTTTTGTAGTATACCAACTAAGGATTTCTTTATCCTAAACGTTTGTATTGTCGTAAAATATCAGTTTATTTTTATTATTATGTTTATATTCCAATATGGTTTCCAAATTTACTTTGGATGAATCTGTTTATATACTCTTTCTGAACACACACACACACACACACACACACACACATATATATATATATATATATATATATATATATATATATATATATGCAACACACATACATTCCTACGATGTATGCATGACTTATATATTCAACTTATTAATGAATTCATCGGTTTTTATGTAGTTGAATTTGTGATTGATCGAGGTCCGTAGCATAATGGTAGCGCGTCCAACCGGCAATTGGAAGGCCCTGGGTTCGATTCCCGGGCGGTTCGCCTCATTTTTCATTTATCGTTATCTCTCCTCCTCGTGTGCAGAGACGTTCCTTAATACTTATGTCGTTTCTATTCATTTTATACTGCGTGGTCATTGCAGTTATATATATTATATATATATATATATATATATATATATATATATATATATATATATATATATAAATAAATGAACTCAGAATGGTCTCCTGAGATAACTTTTATGTAATACACAGACTGTGCACGGAACAAGGAACCTTTCTGGACTATTAAATCCTCTATGGTCCGTATAAGTAATACTCGTAGTTAACGGCAAATCCAAATACAAAATACAAGTATTTTGAAGATTTTTTCCCCTTATGTAAACACGGCAAACAATAATTGTTGGTAAAATTAAAGAAAAAAAGGTTAACTTTGCAATCTTCTTTACTCAGCAAAGGTATAAAAGGACTTCAGTTAATACACGGACCTTTTTTTTTTAATATTGGTTCAAATGAATATTATTTTCTAAAACAAATTATAAGAGAATAAATTTAAAGTAGAAAATATTCATTAAGTACGAAACAGGTTTTTAGTTAAAATATACTATTTTTAATTTAAATTCTTGTGTATAATTTGAAAGAACTCCATTACTGTATCCTTTTGCATGCATCGATTTTCGCCAAACTTCTTTGAATAAAAGACTAACCATGAAAAACAAAAATGCTATTATAATAATGGAATAAATAAGTAAATTTGGTTAATCTTGGTTTTGCTTTCGTCCAAATTGTTCATTCTGATGAAGGTCAAGCTCGTTTCTCGACCTTAGACCTACAGCTTAACGTGGAATCCGAACCACGACCCACCACGGGTGGTCAGAAATTACAAAAGGCCCTTGCTCAGATTCAGTCTCACGACCTCCAGATCAACAGCCCAACGTCTTAACCACTAGGCTACCCGGGGTACCCATTTATCCACCAACCAATTTTTATTGCGTGGAAGGATGAACGGCTGGGTTTGCTAAGCGCCGAGTGCCATCACCGGTTATCGAACCCGGGGTCGGTGAACTCATAGTCAGCGATGCTAACCACTACACCTTTGAGGCACGTAAATAAATAAATAATAATTTAAAATTTTACTTAATTTGATTGGAATTTATCCAAATTTATTGTCTCATTTCACTTTGGTCAGTTTTGGGTCATGTCTCCAAGGTTGTTTCGTTCGTCCAGTTCGAATCCCTTAAGGAAACTGATCGCGTGAGGTCGCTTCCCCAAAATGGGACAAAACAGCGTAAAAGAGGAAAGGAAAGAAGGAAGGAAGAAGAGGAAAGGGGGAAGCGCTCGAAGGAAGTGGGTTGAAGTGTGAGAGAATTCTAGAAAAGTGAGGAAACACGTAAGCCAATCTAGAAACTGTTCGTTAGAAACTAAGAAACTGTCCACTATAGCATTATAGCATTTTACTGTAGCGTTCTCTACATGTTCTATAAATGCAGCCATCAAAAAACCTGTATATTACAATGTAAAAACCAATATTAAGAAAGTCTACGAATAAAATTTAACTCCTTATTGAAAAGTTGAAATAAAAATATAATTTCATGGCATTAGATCAAAGGTACGGGAAAGATTCTTCTCCGTTTTGAGGGGGGACGAGTCATTAACACTCAAAATACTTTTTCGTCGCGGGTACTACTATGACCTATTGTCGAGTACTCAAGATAGCAACTTTTCAAAACAATTTCGGTACCTTAAATATTCGGCATTTAGGATTCATGTCTCATAAAATGGGAGACAAAGCAAGGGTACTTCTCCAGAGATTTAACTGCCACGCGCAACTTCTCAAAATGGTTTTCAGTCAGTCACGGTCTGGTTAAGAGCAAAGCAATAAATTTAAGATTTACTTCATACGGACTTTTATAGACTTAATTAACATGGAGTTATGGCCACATATTTATTTTTTATTATGACCCTTGTGTATTTTATACACACACACAAATGTTCTGTACCTAAACGTTTATATATATATATATATATATATATATATATATATATATTTAGGAGAAATCCAATGACAAGGAGAAATGTAAATGCCATGAAAAGTCTTCTTTATTGCGCAACGTTTCGAGCAATACGCTCATCTTCAGGCTGTTTAATAACAATGTGAAATTAAAATCAATATTGAATGAAAAACAAAACAGAAAATTTCTATAACCTATTCGTAAAGACAAATTTTAAAAGACTGAGAAAAGAGGGTTAAATTCTAAGTTATACAGATTTACATATAAAAATTAAGAAGTTATTTTTAAATACATGTAGTAAATGTGAAATTAATACACTGGAAAAATTACCAATAGTACACTGGAACAATGGAGCTATCTACCTTACACTGCAGTATCCGAGGCTGACTAATTTGAGCAGAGGCAAAGAACGGGAAACACGAAAGATGGCGAGGGCGATAGGGGAAGGAGGGATTATAAGGAATTGGGGAAGGAGGAGGGATCATAGCAAATTGAGAGGGACGGCCGATGAGTCAACATTCAGACTAGGGGACAATGCTTTAATGAAAAGGGATTCTAAAATTCTTAGTGAGTTGGGACAAGTATTACAACCAAGAATTTTAAAATTGTCTAAAGTGACATCAATTTTGCATTTAATGCTGTGTTCACGAATACTCGAGGCTTCCTTAGTTTTTAAAATTTTACCTGTTCGGCCACTTATTCCCATATGCGAATAAAATCTAGCCCTGAGAGAGCGAACAGTGCTGCCGATGTAATTCCCAAGGAGACACCTGGGGCAGGTAAATAAATATACAACACCGCTACGCAACGAGTCAGGGGTTCGATCCTTCGCTGAGAAAAAGCTACCTAAAGACGTTTTATTAATAAATATGATGCGGAAATCAGTATGATAAAAAAATTTCCTTAACAATTTTGTAAATTTAAGCTTAAATTCCTTATTCAAAGGACCCATTTCAGGTACCAAGAAATATTTTATATCCTTCGGCACTGTAATACATGGAAGTTGAGGGCTATAAACATTATTTAAGAAGGATCTAATTAGTTTGTCTACATATTGAACAGGAAAACTATTATTAGTAAAGTATGATCTTAGATTATTAAATTCATCATTAAGTAAGGTAAAATTAGAGGTCAAATTATATCCTCTGAACAGGAGAGTTTTAATACAAGACATCTTATAGTTGAAATCAGTAAAACTAAAAAAATTCATGCCCAAACCAGTGAAAGTGGGTTTCCTATAAACTGATGTAGTAATAGAATCACCGTTTTTCGAAATTAAAAGATCTAAGAAGGGGAGGGAGCCATTTTGCTCAGTTTCCATTGTATACGTTATATTGGGGTGCAAAGAATTTAGGAAGTTAAAGAATTGTTGCGCTTGTACCGCATTATCAAAGACTGCTATCGAATCATCAACGAAGCGTCGATAGAAAATTGGCTTGAGATGAGTGGGAGATTGTCTAAAAATTACACTTTCTAAATGAGTCATAAAAAAGTCAGCTGCTAACGGTCCGACTGGTGATCCCATCCCTACCCCATCAATTTGTTGGTAAACCTTATTGTTGAAAGTGAAATAGCATTGTTTGAAGACCAATTCTAAAAGTTCCTTCAAATGAGACAATGAAAAACCATGAAAATTATCAACTGAGCTAAAAACCCTATCTAAAATAATGGCAATAGTTTCAGATACAGGTACATTTGTGAAAAGTGACTTTACATCAAAACTGACAAAAAACTTTTTTGAATCGAAGTTTTTACCCAGGAGTTCTTTTTGGAATTCAAACGAGTTATTTATAGTGTAAACATTTTTCGCAAAGGGGGACAGGAGACGAACAACAAATTTTGCCAATTGAAAGGTGGGTAAGTTATACGAAGCTAAAATAGGA
Organism: Bathynomus jamesi; assembly: GCA_023014485.1. NCBI lineage: Eukaryota > Metazoa > Arthropoda > Malacostraca > Isopoda > Cirolanidae > Bathynomus > Bathynomus jamesi. The sequence continues at coordinate 684,459 of JAJOZX010001037.1, read as the reverse complement.
CGGAGAGGTGTTCCAGCTTTATGGATTTTAGGCAGACAGTATAATTGAGCAAGATTAGCACCAGATGCGAACAACTGAGAGTAAGTATCATTTTTTATTATCTTTAAGGACTTTAGTCGTGACAGAAATCTATTAACCTGGTCTTCTAACCTTACAATGACTTTATTTACAGGTTCTAGAATTTGTTTGAATTTAGTAAGATCACTTAGGATTTCATTAGTTTTGTTTATGTAGTCCGATTTATTCAAAATAACCACTCCGTTACCCTTGTCTGGTCTAGTCACAACAATCTCCTGGTTCTTTGCCAAATTCTTAATACACTGCAAATCACTCTTCCTAAATATGAAAGATTGAAATTTAAGATTTCTAAGTTTAAGAAAAAATTCTTGAGTTAAATTTGAGAACTGACATTTGAAATTATTGAAATCCCCCACATGGGGAACATTTAAGCCATGAATTTTATCAATCGTCCCTGGAATATTTATTAAATAATGAAATTAATTATAAAATCAAAATATCAGATTCGCATAACAAGTCTCTTGGGCATTATATAACTACTCTTAAAAATACCTTGTCGTTGTTGGACTATTTATTAATAATTTCTCTTGTACAACGTGAACTAGAAAAATTTCACTCTACCATCTTGGAAACACATGAACGTAAGTTAAAGGCTTTGGGAATGAATTCACCAAATTTTTTCAATTCAGAGAAGGTAATTTCGAATCTTTCTAGTTACACACTCTCCCCTCGGGAAAAGTTTTTACTGTCACTTGGTTTGCAATTTAAGCTTCCGTTGTTTCAAATATATAAGCCTTCGTTTTTTCTTTACTTTGAAAAATTTTTCAATGGCTTGAAAAATGTTCCCCATGTGGGGGATTTCAATAATTTCAAATGTCAGTTCTCAAATTTAACTCAAGAATTTTTTCTTAAACTTAGAAATCTTAAATTTCAATCTTTCATATTTAGGAAGAGTGATTTGCAGTGTATTAAGAATTTGGCAAAGAACCAGGAGATTGTTGTGACTAGACCAGACAAGGGTAACGGAGTGGTTATTTTGAATAAATCGGACTACATAAACAAAACTAATGAAATCCTAAGTGATCTTACTAAATTCAAACAAATTCTAGAACCTGTAAATAAAGTCATTGTAAGGTTAGAAGACCAGGTTAATAGATTTCTGTCACGACTAAAGTCCTTAAAGATAATAAAAAATGATACTTACTCTCAGTTGTTCGCATCTGGTGCTAATCTTGCTCAATTATACTGTCTGCCTAAAATCCATAAAGCTGGAACACCTCTCCGTCCTATTTTAGCTTCGTATAACTTACCCACCTTTCAATTGGCAAAATTTGTTGTTCGTCTCCTGTCCCCCTTTGCGAAAAATGTTTACACTATAAATAACTCGTTTGAATTCCAAAAAGAACTCCTGGGTAAAAACTTCGATTCAAAAAGTTTTTTGTCAGTTTTGATGTAAAGTCACTTTTCACAAATGTACCTGTATCTGAAACTATTGCCATTATTTTAGATAGGGTTTTTAGCTCAGTTGATAATTTTCATGGTTTTTCATTGTCTCATTTGAAGGAACTTTTAGAATTGGTCTTCAAACAATGCTATTTCACTTTCAACAATAAGGTTTACCAACAAATTGATGGGGTAGGGATGGGATCACCAGTCGGACCGTTAGCAGCTGACTTTTTTATGACTCATTTAGAAAGTGTAATTTTTAGACAATCTCCCACTCATCTCAAGCCAATTTTCTATCGACGCTTCGTTGATGATTCGATAGCAGTCTTTGATAATGCGGTACAAGCGCAACAATTCTTTAACTTCCTAAATTCTTTGCACCCCAATATAACGTATACAATGGAAACTGAGCAAAATGGCTCCCTCCCCTTCTTAGATCTTTTAATTTCGAAAAACGGTGATTCTATTACTACATCAGTTTATAGGAAACCCACTTTCACTGGTTTGGGCATGAATTTTTTTAGTTTTACTGATTTCAACTATAAGATGTCTTGTATTAAAACTCTCCTGTTCAGAGGATATAATTTGACCTCTAATTTTACCTTACTTAATGATGAATTTAATAATCTAAGATCATACTTTACTAATAATAGTTTTCCTGTTCAATATGTAGACAAACTAATTAGATCCTTCTTAAATAATGTTTATAGCCCTCAACTTCCATGTATTACAGTGCCGAAGGATATAAAATATTTCTTGGTACCTGAAATGGGTCCTTTGAATAAGGAATTTAAGCTTAAATTTACAAAATTGTTAAGGAAATTTTTTTATCATACTGATTTCCGCATCATATTTATTAATAAAACGTCTTTAGGTAGCTTTTTCTCAGCGAAGGATCGAACCCCTGACTCGTTGCGTAGCGGTGTTGTATATTTATTTACCTGCCCCAGGTGTCTCCTTGGGAATTACATCGGCAGCACTGTTCGCTCTCTCAGGGCTAGATTTTTTCGCATATGGGAATAAGTGGCCGAACAGGTAAAATTTTAAAAACTAAGGAAGCCTCGAGTATTCGTGAACACAGCATTAAATGCAAAATTGATGTCACTTTAGACAATTTTAAAATTCTTGGTTGTAATACTTGTCCCAACTCACTAAGAATTTTAGAATCCCTTTTCATTAAAGCATTGTCCCCTAGTCTGAATGTTGACTCATCGGCCGTCCCTCTCAATTTGCTATGATCCCTCCTCCTTCCCCAATTCCTTATAATCCCTCCTTCCCCTATCGCCCTCGCCATCTTCGTGTTTCCCGTTCTTTGCCTCTGCTCAAATTAGTCAGCCTCGGATACTGCAGTGTAAGGTAGATAGCTCCATTGTTCCAGTGTACTATTGGTAATTTTTCCAGTGTATTAATTTCACATTTACTACATGTATTTAAAAATAACTTCTTAATTTTTATATGTAAATCTGTATAACTTAGAATTTAACCCTCTTTTCTCAGTCTTTTAAAATTTGTCTTTACGAATAGGTTATAGAAATTTTCTGTTTTGTTTTTCATTCAATATTGATTTTAATTTCACATTGTTATTAAACAGCCTGAAGATGAGCGTATTGCTCGAAACGTTGCGCAATAAAGAAGACTTTTCATGGCATTTACATTTCTCCTTGTCATTGGATTTCTCCTAAATATTAAATTGAAGCTCTGTAGAAGCAACCCGCATAATTATATATATTCAAGGTATGGACAAGATGGCCTCAGGGCTTATCGCCATGTTTGGAAGACTTCACGAAAGTTTCTCAAGTCAAAACTGGACTGTTATTTTCTTGAAATGTGTCGGACTTGCAGGATTTTCCCGAAATTTGTTTACTTCAAACTCTACCGTGATAATCTATATGACTCTGAATTTTATCAATCGTCCCTGGAATATTTATTAAATAATGAAATTAATTATAAAATCAAAATATCAGATTCGCATAACAAGTCTCTTGGGCATTATATAACTACTCTTAAAAATACCTTGTCGTTGTTGGACTATTTATTAATAATTTCTCTTGTACAACGTGAACTAGAAAAATTTCACTCTACCATCTTGGAAACACATGAACGTAAGTTAAAGGCTTTGGAATGAATTCACCAAATTTTTTCAATTCAGAGAAGGTAATTTCGAATCTTTCTAGTTACACACTCTCCCCTCGGGAAAAGTTTTTACTGTCACTTGGTTTGCAATTTAAGCTTCCGTTGTTTCAAATATATAAGCCTTCGTTTTTTCTTTACTTTGAAAATTTTTCAATGGCTTGAAAAATGTTCCCCATGTGGGGGATTTCAATAATTTCAAATGTCAGTTCTCAAATTTAACTCAAGAATTTTTTCTTAAACTTAGAAATCTTAAATTTCAATCTTTCATATTTAGGAAGAGTGATTTGCAGTGTATTAAGAATTTGGCAAAGAACCAGGAGATTGTTGTGACTAGACCAGACAAGGGTAACGGAGTGGTTATTTTGAATAAATCGGACTACATAAACAAAACTAATGAAATCCTAAGTGATCTTACTAAATTCAAACAAATTCTAGAACCTGTAAATAAAGTCATTGTAAGGTTAGAAGACCAGGTTAATAGATTTCTGTCACGACTAAAGTCCTTAAAGATAATAAAAAATGATACTTACTCTCAGTTGTTCGCATCTGGTGCTAATCTTGCTCAATTATACTGTCTGCCTAAAATCCATAAAGCTGGAACACCTCTCCGTCCTATTTTAGCTTCGTATAACTTACCCACCTTTCAATTGGCAAAATTTGTTGTTCGTCTCCTGTCCCCCTTTGCGAAAAATGTTTACACTATAAATAACTCGTTTGAATTCCAAAAAGAACTCCTGGGTAAAAACTTCGATTCAAAAAAGTTTTTTGTCAGTTTTGATGTAAAGTCACTTTTCACAAATGTACCTGTATCTGAAACTATTGCCATTATTTTAGATAGGGTTTTTAGCTCAGTTGATAATTTTCATGGTTTTTCATTGTCTCATTTGAAGGAACTTTTAGAATTGGTCTTCAAACAATGCTATTTCACTTTCAACAATAAGGTTTACCAACAAATTGATGGGGTAGGGATGGGATCACCAGTCGGACCGTTAGCAGCTGACTTTTTTATGACTCATTTAGAAAGTGTAATTTTTAGACAATCTCCCACTCATCTCAAGCCAATTTTCTATCGACGCTTCGTTGATGATTCGATAGCAGTCTTTGATAATGCGGTACAAGCGCAACAATTCTTTAACTTCCTAAATTCTTTGCACCCCAATATAACGTATACAATGGAAACTGAGCAAAATGGCTCCTCCCTTCTTAGATCTTTTAATTTCGAAAAACGGTGATTCTATTACTACATCAGTTTATAGGAAACCCACTTTCACTGGTTGGGCATGAATTTTTTTAGTTTTACTGATTTCAACTATAAGATGTCTTGTATTAAAACTCTCCTGTTCAGAGGATATAATTTGACCTCTAATTTTACCTTACTTAATGATGAATTTAATAATCTAAGATCATACTTTACTAATAATAGTTTTCCTGTTCAATATGTAGACAAACTAATTAGATCCTTCTTAAATAATGTTTATAGCCCTCAACTTCCATGTATTACAGTGCCGAAGGATATAAAATATTTCTTGGTACCTGAAATGGGTCCTTTGAATAAGGAATTTAAGCTTAAATTTACAAAATTGTTAAGGAAATTTTTTTATCATACTGATTTCCGCATCATATTTATTAATAAAACGTCTTTAGGTAGCTTTTTCTCAGCGAAGGATCGAACCCCTGACTCGTTGCGTAGCGGTGTTGTATATTTATTTACCTGCCCCAGGTGTCTCCTTGGGAATTACATCGGCAGCACTGTTCGCTCTCTCAGGGCTAGATTTTATTCGCATATGGGAATAAGTGGCCGAACAGGTAAAATTTTAAAAACTAAGGAAGCCTCGAGTATTCGTGAACACAGCATTAAATGCAAAATTGATGTCACTTTAGACAATTTTAAAATTCTTGGTTGTAATACTTGTCCCAACTCACTAAGAATTTTAGAATCCCTTTTCATTAAAGCATTGTCCCCTAGTCTGAATGTTGACTCATCGGCCGTCCCTCTCAATTTGCTATGATCCCTCCTCCTTCCCCAATTCCTCATAATCCCTCCTTCCCCTATCGCCCTCGCCATCTTCGTGTTTCCCGTTCTTTGCCTCTGCTCAAATTAGTCAGCCTCGGATACTGCAGTGTAAGGTAGATAGCTCCATTGTTCCAGTGTACTATTGGTAATTTTTCCAGTGTATTAATTTCACATTTACTACATGTATTTAAAAATAACTTCTTAATTTTTATATGTAAATCTGTATAACTTAGAATTTAACCCTCTTTTCTCAGTCTTTTAAAATTTGTCTTTACGAATAGGTTATAGAAATTTTCTGTTTTGTTTTTCATTCAATATTGATTTTAATTTCACATTGTTATTAAACAGCCTGAAGATGAGCGTATTGCTCGAAACGTTGCGCAATAAAGAAGACTTTTCATGGCATTTACATTTCTCCTTGTCATTGGATTTCTCCTAAATATTAAATTGAAGCTCTGTAGAAGCAACCCGCATAATTATATATATATATATATATATATATATATATAATATATAGGGTGGGCAAAAAAAAAGGGAGACCTCGAACTTTGGCTGTAAAATCCAAAGTTATGGTCAGATTTCAATATTTTTTCAGTGAGCGGATTTCAAAGAAAACTAGTGAAAATTATGGATTCAGTGAACATTTCTTTATGCCACTGGAAATTCTCCATTTACACTTTTACTGCATTATCGGGTCGGCAAAAAAAAGGGAGACCTTTTTAAATCCTTCATATCTCGTCAAATATGGTACATAGAACCATGAAACTTTAGTATGTTAGTAGTAGGTAATTTTATGGTTTGTATGCCATCTTTTAGCATTTTAGCTGAGAAATTGGATTTATGGCGAATATTCCAGAAAAATCTTGCGATAATTAAATCGATTTTAATTAACATAAGCCAACTGCAGGAGGTTTGGACAAGCTTCTCAAGAAAATCGATAAAACAGGAAATGCTAAAAGATGGCATACAAACCATAAAATTACCTAGTACTAACATACTAAAATTTCATGGTTCTATGTACCGTATTTGCCGAGATATGAAGGATTTAAAAGGTCTCCCTTTTTTTTTTTGCCGACCTGATAATGCAGCAATAGTGTAACTGGAGAATTTCTAGTGGCATAAAGAAATGTTCACTAAATCCGTAATTTTCACTAGTTTTCTTTGAAAACCGTATAGGAAATTTACTTAGTTGTGGGGTGTGAACAAAATATTGAAATCTGACCATAACTTTAGATTTTACAGCCAAAGTTCGAGGTCTCCCTTTTTTTTGTCCACCCGATATATATATATATATATATATATATATATATATATTATTTATTGTCATAAATGCCAAGTTCGTCGAGCATTTGTGTAAATTTTTGTCCGTGACTATTTTTAATCACTTTCGCTTGTTAAGGTAAGGGTGGTTGGGTTTTTCGAATTTCACACGCAATAAGGATTTTAACCCGAGTTAGGTTACCAGTAGTAGCGTACCCTAACCTCAAAAAAGTAGGTCATACAAGAAAATCCGACTTATTCACAAAGTTCGACCTAATCAGTAAAAAAGGTGGTTTACTACTTACTATTGGCGCTATTTAAGAAATTAGGCATACATACATTGGCGTATCCACGGGGGGGTTTTGGGGATTAGAACCCCTAAGGACCCTAGGAGTATAACAAAATAATAGCACACACTTATTCACGGTCCATTGCGATGACGATCAATTACTTTCATAATTAAGTTTTAATTACTTAATTAGAAACCAGACGAAGCGATATAAATTCAGAGGTGTACATAGTTTGTATGCACGTGCTTTGCGCTTGATATTTGCAGAGTGAACTTTGAAGACGCTAGTTTGCATACCGCGCATAAGTGCAGAGTATAGCAGAAACTACTTAGTTAACGTTGGAAACATTATGTTAGCCCTTTTAAAGGCTAAGCATTACTCAACATCCACCGAGATATTCATGTCAGCACAGAAGATAGGCACTATACTGTACTATCTCACTTAACAAAAAAAACCCACTTCTGCTCAGTTTCCGCTTGGAGTAATTGTGCTCTATAAGATACGCTGTTTGGATGTTTACAAATTGTTCGCTGTTTAAATGTATATATTTATGTTTAGATGTTTACAAATCTAGATTCTTGTATTGCAATTGAGATGTAACGTATATGCACATATCATCATTGGTTTTGGATGCTTTTAATAAATACATAGTACATAGCAAAATGACAGGAATTAAAAACGCGATCAATACACAACAAAGTATTATTTGTCCAACATACACATGTGTAGTCTTTTTTAATCCATGTTCTGATTTAACCCTTTCGCTCCGGGTGTGGCGTATAAACTACACGTCCAATTTGCGCTCAAATCCGGGTGTGGTAAATAAACCAACTCCTAATCTTTTCTGAACTCCGGGTGTAGTTTATAAACCAAGGGCATATCCCTCTCTTTCCACCCTCTGGGATTGAAAATGGGGGGGGGGGGGGATATATGTATTATAATTCGACTTCAATAATTCGAATTCATATAATTCACTTCGAAGCCATGCCCGTAGTGAAAGGGTTAAAAGGAGTGTATTCATCACCGTAGTGTAGATATACAATTGAAAATTTGTTGAATAATATCTCGTGTATAACCCTCCCCACTGTCATTAGAAATTTCTGGCTACGCCGTTGCAACCCGGGCGTTGCATATATATATATATAAGGTAAGATTATTAAAAAATTATAAGCCTAACCGTATAACATCCAAAAAGATTTGTGTAAACGAAAAATGCAAGCAGATGTTGTTAATTTGATTAAATAATCTCCTCTTGTTACTTATGGTACGTAGTGAATTGTTGTTTTAGGATGATCAGATATGAACTGTAAATTTGAAACTGCGATATATATATACAGTTACGTCCAACATTTTTAGTCTTGACGTGTACGTAGTTGCTTTACTAACAAGATTTGAACAAAATTAAATTACCCAAAAACTTTTTGTGATTTAATTTCTCTAAAGAGTGACGGGGAAGAAAATGCAAAAAAATTAATGTCGTTTCGAGACAAATTCATGAAAAATATAAATTAAAAATTAAATTCTCGAATGAAATAAAAATAAAAATTTGCATTTTACACTGACGTAAATGTCATATCCAAAGTGCTTCATGCAATTGCCCGAAAGACACGTATTACAGTTTTTTTTCTTCAGAATACCCAATGATGAAACTGCATGCTTCTTACTAATAAATATCCGTAAGAAACATGGCGTATCAAGGCAATATTTTTTTGAACTGATTGTATACAGTTGAGGGAAAAAATTGCGGGTGAAATTAATTAGTAAAATTTTTTATTTTGTATCTTTAGTCTTTTCGGCCAAAAATATAATTTCGCAAAAAGAAAAAACAACAACTTACTGATCAGTAATTTATATGGTGTTATCAAAGTTTATATTTTTCGGCGAATTTATTTCCCCAGTAGTATAGTCGTACTTTTGTATTATTAATGGTCCTTTTATATTTCCTAAAGTCATGTCCACTACTGAAGAATGGAAGAAGGAGAATTGTGCAATTATTATAATAAGAGATAAAATGACATAACTCTATGGTCTTAATTATATGTCTTTTCCAGAATTTTGTGGTCATCCCATCCTTAGACCGACCATACGCAGGATCGTCTTGCGACTCACGACTGACGACTTGGATCGTGACGATTCGAATCGCGTATGATTTTACACTGGCAGAATGGGAGTCGTGAGTCGCGAGACGATCCCGCGTGCGGCCGGCCTTACAGAAACTTGAATAAGGACACTGGGACGCGATGTATAATACCATTTTGGAACTTTTGTATATAGTGCGTATATTAGTGAGTTTTCTAAACCACAGATGTTTAGTTCATATACGAGTACAAGTTATGGTTTTGGACATTCTTCACCACACGCAATGTACGCATCCGATATACATAATATACACTTTTATGCGAAATTTTAAATCATATAAAAGATATTCACTGTATTAAGTCAAATTACCTCTAAATATTTTCAGAACATATAATTTTATAATACGTTAGTTTATAATAATCCATTTTTAGGTTAAAAAAAATACTATTTTATATAAAGATGTAATCATAAAAAAAAATTATACTATACTACTCAATTTGGCTGACGTGAAATTTGTCCTTTTTGAGGTGAATTCTGCTCTTTCATGAAGAAAACTCTAACTTGGTCTTTTCTCTGAACGTAAGTTTGGTAGATAGAAAGAACAGAAAACGAGGAACAGAATGCGAAAGAAGACAAACTTTAAAAATATGCTAAAACAAACGCCATATTTGAACAATGCAACGAAACAAATCTCAAACAAGAAAAACAGATTTTTAATTTATGAAAAAAATTCAACGATTGCTTTTTTTTTTTTTATAAAATGAAGAAAAAAAAAATTAAATGCATGTAAAACAACCTAAAAAATTAAGGTTATACATTATATTGAGGTTATAATAAGGATATATATATATATATATATATATATATATATATATGTGTTACAGGGAATCTGTTTAACTAGAGATTTCATGAAATCCCTAAAAAGTTCAAGAATTTCGTGTGAGGTTAAGTCGTGATATTTTCGTTAGTTTTAACGAAACTATCACGACTTAACCTAACTAACTGTCAAGGGTGTACAACTGACCTAACCGGGCATTCAATTAACTTAACCGGACATTCACTAATTTTCCCGAAGGTTTAACGAAAATATCACGACTTAACCTTACATGAAATCTCTGAACATTTTACACAGATTCTCTGTAACATATATCTAGGTATGGTGTAGTGGTTAGCATCGCTGACTACGAATCTATCGGTTCCGGGTTCGGTTCCTGGTGATGGTAGGCGGCACGCAGCTAACCCAGCTGTTCATCCTTCCACACAATAAAAAAAAAAAGGTTGGAGATAAATGGGTACCCTAGATAACCTAGTGATTAAAACGCTGAGTCGCTGATCGGGAGGTCGCGAAACTGAGTCCGGACGAGGACTTTGTAATTTGTAACCGCCCGTGGCGGGTCGTGGTTCAGATCCCACATTAAACTGTAGGTCTGAGGTGGAACAACACGCTTGACCTTCGTCAGAATGAACAATTCGGTCGGAAGCAAAGCCAAGGTTTATATATAGGGTGTTCCAGAAGTCATCACCCCATCTGAAGTAGCTGTAACCTTAATTTAATTGTTTTTAAATTTTTTTTCCAGATTGTAGAAGATCAATCCCAATAATTTGAAGATGGAACACTACACAACACAACATAATTATAACATAATTCTAAATAAAATAAATTATTTCCACTTTCTACAGTATTTGTTTGTTTTATTGGTTCGAAAGTTATAAGCAAAACAAATGGGGTGATGACTTTTGGAACACCCTTTATATGTTACGGCCTTTTTGCGAAATCGGCCGATTTAGGTTCATTGAATGCCCGGTTAGGTCAACTGTCTGTCCTTGACAATTGGTTATGTTAAGTCGTGATATTTTCGTTAAACAACGAAAATATCACGACTTAACCCTTTTGCAAAAAGGCCGATTTCGCAAAAAGGCCGTAATATATATATATATATATATTATATATATAATATATATATATATATATATATATATATATATACAGGTGTTTGAAAACTTTCTATACAAATTGTAATGGGGGATAGGCAACACCAAGAGAAACCCTTTTCGTCTATAAGTGTATGTCCGCTGACGTCACCATTCGGCGCGAGAGGGCGCCGCTGCAATTGGCTAAAAGTTGAAGTGGGCTAGACTCGCGCTTGCCGCGGGCATTCTTAAATCGGACGTAGTACGCGTAACATGGAGCGCTTCACGACTGCTGAGATGGCTGACATGCATATGTGTATGGGGCTGCCAATGGAAACGGAAGAGCTGCTGTGAGGTTGTACCGACAGCGCTTCCCAAACAACCGTGTGCCAAACACCAAACGTTTGCGCATTTGCATCGGCGACTGCGAGAAACTGGAACATTCCATGCAAACATGCATGACACTGGTCGGGAGAGAAACGTGCGCACTCCTGACATGGAAGAAGAAATCCTACGGCGATTTGAGGACAATCCAAGCGCAAGCACGCGAGGTGTTGCACGTATCCTCGGTGTGAACCACGACCTGGTCTGGAGAGTGTTGCACGAGCAGCAGTTACATCCGGTTCATCGTCAGAGAGTCCAGGCATTACAACCTCGGGATTACCTCTTCGTGTGGAATTCGCACGCTGGTTTCTGCAGCATACAGCGGTGCAGCCTAATTTTCCGGCTTATGTGCTGTTCTCAGATGAGGCCTGTTTCACACGTGAGGGTGTGTTTAACATGCACAATTCTCACGTGTGGGCGCACGCAAATCCACATGCTACACGGGTGCATGCTCATCAAGAACGGTTCGCCGTCAATGTTTGGGTGGGTATCGTCCATGGCAAGTTGATTGGGCCGTACCTGCTGCCTGCCCGACTTGACGGGCAGGTTTATCTGATATTTCTTGAAGAAACGTTGCCGGAACTGCTGGAAGATGTTCCCGTGGCTATTCGTAGACGAATGTGGTTTCAACACGACGGGGCCCCAGCACACTCCAGCAACGATGTGCGGGATTATCTGAACGCCACTTTTGGGGACCGATGGATAGGCCGGGGTGGGCCCGTAGCCTGGCCACCGAGATCGCCCGATTTAACATGCCTCGATTTCTTCCTGTGGGGACACATGAAGAACCTCGTGTACGAGACACCCATTTACTCAGAAGAAGACCTCGTAGCAAGAATCGCTGTCGCCGCTGGAACTGTTCCCGAAATGCCGGGAATCTTTCGACGTGTACGTCGGTCAATGCTTCGACGCTGTCGGGCATGCATTGATGCTACCAGTCGCAACTTTCAGCACCTTCTTTAAATAAACATGCCTTCTTTAAATAAACATGTTACGCGTACTACGTCCGATTTAAGAATGCCCGCGGCAAGCGCGAGTCTAGCCCACTTCACCTTTTAGCCAATTGCAGCGGCGCCCTCTCGCGCCGAATGGTGACGTCAGCGGACATACACTTATAGACGAAAAGGGTTTGTCTTGGTGTTACCTATCCCCCATTACAACTTGTACAGAAAGTTTTCAAACACCCTGTGTATATATATATATATTATATTATATATATATATATATTATATGCAAAAATAACTGCAATGACCGCAGTTTCTATTCATATATATATATATATATATATATATATATATATTAAAGAATTGAGGAAGTGAAATAAAATATATACTTCTCCACCCACAATTACCTTTCTGATAAAAGTGTTACGAAGTACGATACAACGGAAGCATAAATATGGTCTTACATACAATAATTATGCACAGTTCTATTGTACGAAATGAGGTAGTAATTAACGTACTCTTCCTCTACTGCCTCGTTAACATATATGGAGAGGTGAAGATGAAATCTCGAAACGTTTGCGTGAAATTTTGAAGCTTTAAAAGCTTAATTGAATTTTTTTTTTTAAGGAAAATTTTCTATACTTAAAATAGAAAGTGAAAATGATAAAAAATGACAATGGCTGAAAAATAAGCGACATTTTATTGTTAAAAGCGATTAATTTAGCCATTAGTTTTAATTGTTTATTTTTAGCTCTTAAGAAAACCGTGAATATATATATATAAGAAATTCATATATATATATAATATATATATATATATATATATATATATATATATATATATATATAGAAATTCATTAATAAAAATACATAGAAATATTTTAAGTCTTCATATTTACTACGCGAAAATTGAACATTCTGTCGGTATTCTAATAAACTAAACTAAGCTAAACTAAACTAAACTCACCTAACCTAAGCCTAAACGAGCATAAGCCTAGCCTAATTTAGCCTAATCTAACCTAACCCTAAAATAACTTGCCGAGAAAATGTCATTAGCCGGAAAAAATTGATGCAGTTCTATGTGGATGCATTTGTCTCATGAGTAAGAGCAAAAATCGAGGATTATCTATAAGAGAAGATTCTTTGTCTATAATCAAATTGTTCCGCCTTTGCTCCTATTCTCTACTCAGCATAAATAACTCTCACCATTGAGGTCTTCAAACCGTGTCGAACGTTCAGGAAACTCGAGTGAAAGTGAGAGAGAGAGAGAGAGAGAGAGAGAGAGAGAGAGAGAGAGAGTTCCTAACCAACTTAATTATATAGAAAGAAAAAAAATGGCGTATAATAGAGAACTTTCTTTTCCTAAATTTTAAAACTACATCTTTTTTCATTATAAATAAATGAAGGAGACATTAAAAATACAATTCAGTAAATTTCAGTAAATTAAAAACAGTGAATAAAACCATGCAGCAACTCACGCACGGTTCTCAACTACCTTTTTCTGATGTTAAAGAAGGAGAAACCAGCATACAGATGCAACAGGATAACGATGAGTGAGGGAGGGAGGACTGAAAATAGCACATGACTGGTCAGACAAATGAGGCCCATTGCGCTAACTGCTAGATTATTACTAACTAGCCCTGAATCCGCGTAAAGGTGTAGGTCCCTATAGGTCCCCTCCGTCATGTGACCATTACGTATTACGAAGATTAAACAACCCCAAACCATAGGGAATCGAACTCCCAATCTCAGTGTCTTCATTTCGCTTACGTGGAAACGGTGTCACCGACTGAGCTTCGGGCGTTCGCGATACGAGAGGATACAAAGAAAATCCGTTACAGTTTTTTAATTACCGTTTCAAAGTTACGAGTATTTTGACGTGAGCGAGAGCGAAAAAGCGAAATTATAATGACACGTCTTTTTTAAAATGTAACGCTACTGTATACTGATGTAATCTTTGATTCGTATAATTTTTAATATGTTATAATTGAAAACGATTTGACTGTTAGTTACATTGTACAAAAATTATCTCAGATACAAAAATGAAGTACGGAAAATTGTTCGACTGACTGACTGACAGTGTGTGTGTGTGTGTGTGTGTGTGAGAGAGAGAGAGAAGAGAGAGAGAGAGAGGGAGAGAGAGAGAGAGAGAGAGAGAGGTTAACGGTACTCGTGTTAAACAGAAATACAAACATTTTTCAGTTTATCATGTCTACGTTTAGACAACATATGGCAGAGTTGATAAACAGCTTGAGTAACTGCGTTATATCAGATTTCTTATTGTTTTCATGAGACTAATGAGTACGCCTAGCTATCCGAAGGAGATTCGACATATTGTGGTTAGCAAACATTTGAAAAGCTGAGCAACTTGGGGGTAACTTACGTAACATTCTAAAGGATCTGTTATGAAACAAATTTAGGGTTCTGCCCAACATTTTTTTTATAATTAACCCAAAGTTGCTACCCATAATTATTAGTACAGAAAGTACAAAAAAAAATTGCTTTTAACGTCGGCTGTATATGATCTGAAGTTCCTTATAATCATGTTTGCTTTAGCACAAAAGTTTCGATATTGTATTCTTATGTCCGAGTTATTACTCACGTATGTAGCTGATAATAATAAGTTGACCCAAATACTTAAATTCTTTTACTTGCTCTGTTCGTTCACCTTTCATTTTGAAACTAACATTAGCTGATTGATTAGAGGTTTCGGGATAGGATTGCATAACCTTAGTTTTAGTAATATTTAAATCAATATCGGATGCTTCTGTGAACAGAATTCGTAAATTTTTACAATATAATCCATGTCTTTCTTTGTATGGATTACTAATACTATCATTGGCATCGACATAAACAACGTTATTTAGGCTTACACACACACACCACACACACACACACACACACGTGTGCACATCTCCGCATAAGCGAGATACTGACTTTCAGAAATATATATATATATATATATATATATATATATATGGGTAAATCCCACAAATAAGGAGGGATGCTGCAGAGGGGTCGACCGCAGATCGATCCTGAACCGTCGTTCGAACTCGCATAAAGTAACAACGTAAGTATATACACAGTATATATATATATATATATATATGAAAATGAAAATGAAAAGGTTTATTGGCAGACTATAGTCTATATGACAAATATTATTAATACAATAACAGTTCATATACTAAGGATAGAAATATATACAATTGATTAGAAATAATACTGTAATGTCGAAGTTAAGTGGAGCTACAGACCAGAGCTGGGCACTTGCGGCATATTGCGGTACTGCGGTACTGCTGCACTACCAAACCGGTACCAAACCGGTACGCGGAAATTTGAATGCGGTAGCGGTACTGCGGTACTTTCAGCGATCCTTTGCGGTACTGCATTATGGGGGCCCGGGGTGGTAGTGCGGTGGTACCGCAAGTACCGCAGTACCGCAAAATATGCCGCAAATGCCCAGCTCTGCTACAGACAGACGTTTTCGTACTAAGAATTCCATAGCTTAGAGGATAAATGGCAGGACTCATGGATAGCTTGGATAATCGGGTTGGTTGCTTTTTTAATTCTTTGCATTAGACTGTATTGAGCACGTCTTGTTACCTCCGGGAAGCTCGGGACATTGCGGGTAGCAAACATTTGCGAAGCTGAACATCTCGGGGGTAATTTATGTAAGAGTCTAAGAGAACCGTTGTACGGCAAATTTAGGGTTCTGCCAGAACCTTTTTTATGATTCACCCAGAGCTGCTGTCCGTATATATATACTGCAGAAAGTACGAAAGAGTGTGTCTTTAGCTTCACTTGTACAAAATCGAAAGTTCCTTATGGTCATATTCGCTTTAGCACACAGGCTTCGAGATTGTTTTCTTATATCCGAGTCATCACTCAGGGAGCTGGTAATAGTTTGACCCAAATACTTAAACTCTCGTACTTCCTCAATTACTTCACCATTCATTTTAAACCTTATATCAGCTGGCTGATTATAGCTTTTAGGATGAAATTGCATAACCTTAGTTTTTGTAACATTAAAAAGAATATAATGTTTCTGCGAATACACTTCGCAGACTTTTAGTAGCGGATCCAGACCTTTAACAGAGGGATTTATTAACATTATATCATCGGCATAAACTAAGTTATTTATCCTTGTGTTAATGTGTTATCTATACAACATCCCACTGTTGCCTCATTAAGTGAAGCAATTAATCCGTCAATATACACATTAAACAGCATAGGGGAGAGCAAGGAGCCTTGTCTCAACCCGCAAGAGTTGCCAAAACACTCGGATAGTACATTTCCCCACCTAACGGTGAAAGATTGGTGGGAATACCAAAATTTCAATGCGTTTAATATGTACATGGGACCCTTCCTGCCTTCTAGTTTTTCAAATAAAATATTGTAGTTCACTCTATCATATGCCTTACTTATATCTAGGAAACAGCTATAAATAGTTGAATTACTGTCAATGTATTTAGATATTGTTTCTTTAAGTACATAGATACATAGGTCAGTTGAGTGGGACCTTTTAAAATAAAACTGATTAGATGTCCATAGGAAATCATTTAATCGGAGTAACAAGAGTTTTTCTAGTAGTTTCGAGAAGCAGGAAGCGACAGCAATAGGCCTGTAATTATTGCTGGACAGAATATCTCCGTACTTATTTTTGACCAGGGGCAAGATATATACCCTCATGAATTCTGCAGGGATATAGCTATGAGCAAGCATGGCTGATAGGAGCAATGATATATGCAGACATACTACGTCATTTGCATATTTTAAGTGCTCATTCGATAAGTCATCTACCACTGACGCAGAACCAGTCTTTAACTCTTTAATTAACCTCTTTACTTCAGAAAATGATATCAAAGTATTTTTCCTTGTTCCTCCCACAGTCGTTTCGCTGCAATCTATCTAATATATATATATATATATATATATATATATATATATATATATATACACCTTACCTTATGAACCTTATGTTGTTTCGTGTGTTGGTCTCTCTTCACACGGAGGTCAAGCTGGTGGCCCCGCCTCTAGGTCTGGCCTGGTGGAGGAGCGAGTTACTTTCTTGCGCTCTCCACCGTACATAGCCAGGCACGCCCGGCTCATCTGGTACTGTCCTGAGCCAGGCATCCAGTCTTTTCTTGAAGACTTCAACTTTGACCCCCGTTACGTTTCTGAGGTCCTTAGGAAGCTGGTTGAAAAGTCTTGGCCCCCTGACAACCAAGCTATTTTCCTTCAGGGTTGAGGAGGTCCCTTGTCGTGCTTTTAATTTGGGAACACTACACATTCTGCCTTTCCTATTTTCCAGTGTTTTTGAATGGTAATTGGGTTTAGTTTTAGGTTTGCTACCAGTTTTTCGATCATTTTCCATATGTAGATTATGATGTACCTCTCTCTTCTTCTTTCCAGTGAGTACAGATTTAGTTTACGTAGTCTTTCCCAGTAGTTGAGTTCTTTGCAGCCATCAATCTTGGCTGTGAAATGCCTTTGCGTTTCTTCTAGTTTATTAGTTTCTTCCTTTTTATATGGGGACGTCAAAACTGAGAGTATTCAAGTTTTGGTATAATCAGTGTTTTTAGCAGGGGAATCATTACTGTCCTGTCCCTTCTCTTGAACGTTCTTAGAACCTGTCCGGCGACTCTTTTTGCTTTATTTATCGCTATCTGATTTTGTGTTTCGAATTTCGCATCATCTGTCATTATTATCCCGAGATCAATTGCTTTCATGCTTCTCTGAATTTCCTGTCTATCTGGAGCATAATATGCAGTCTGTTTAAGTTCTTCTTTTCTACCATATCTCAAGAGCTGAAATTTCTCGGCGTTGAATGACATGTTGTCTTCTGACCATTTGTATATTTTGTTCGTGTCCCTCTGCAAGGCCTCCACGTCATGTACATCGCTGATTTTTCTGCTGATCTTTGTATCGTCTGCAAAGGATGTTACTATACTATTGCTGTTTACTCCGCTGTCTATGTCTGTTAGTATGATAATGAACAGGAGTGGGGCCAGTGCTGTCCCTTGTGGTACTGAGCTGCGTACTTCCGATTCTGATGATGATATACCTTGAATTTTGACGACCTGCAGATGATCACTAAGGAAGTTGTAGATCCATTTTCCCACTTTGCCTGTTATTCCTATGTCTTTAATTTTATGTGCTATTATACCATGGTCACATTTATCGAAAGCTTTAGCAAAATCTGTGTATATAACATCGTAGTTGTCATTGCCTTCCAATGCATCTAGGATATTGTTGTAGTGCTCTGTTAGTTGTGATAGGCATGATCTACCTGATCGGAATCCATGCTGATTTTCGTTGAATCTTTCCCGTGTCTCCAGGAAATCATAAATTTTCTGTCTAACTATTCTTTCAAATATATATATATATATACACAGGGCGTCCCAAAAAAATGTATACACACTTTAAATAATTATAAAGGCAGTGTTTATTAAAATACATTTCATTTTCAAAATGTAATAGAATCTACAGACATTATTTAATTGTTTTGTCAACGCCTGTTTTCAAACTGACGTCCGTTCTGGTCCAGGCACTGCTGATAACGCGAAGCACTGGAATCGCAAACATCACGAAACATTTCGTTTGGTATTTGTGTGCATTCTCGTTCAATGGCTGCTCTCAATTCAGCGACTGTTGCAGGTTTTATAGCGTAGACTTTGTCTTTTAAGCATCCCCATAAAAAAAAGTCTAGTGGTGTGAGGTCTGGTGAACGCGGAGGGTATTCTACGAAACCCCTTCGTCCAATCCACATCCACATCGTGCCAAGTACCACTCGCAATACTCCACTCTTCGGTCCGGATCATCTTCATTAATAGCATGGACTAATCTTGGAATGTAACTTTTCCATTGACAGCGCTTCAAAATGCGTTGGACAGACGATTCTGAAATTCCTACCTCACGACCTGCTTGCCGCACAGATTTTCTTGGACTTTGGTGATACGTTTCCAGTACTCTTTCTTGCTTTGTGGGGCTTGTCGATGTCCGTGGTCTTCCGGAACGCTTCTTGTGGACATTCTGAACAGTTCCATCGGCTTCAAACTTATCTCTAATTCGAGTGATGGTAAGTCGCGTTGGTGGATCTGTTTGAAACTCCCTCCTAAACTGTCTTTGCACTTCAACTACGTTTTCACACTTCCAATAGCATTTTAGAATGAATTTCCTTTGTTCAAAGCTTAGTCTGACTGCCATTATTAATTCTAATGGGTTTAACTTGGAAAGAAAGAAACATCAATTGAGCTATCAGCTGTTAAAGTGTGTATACATTTTTTTGGGACGCCCTGTATATAATTATATATATATATATATTATATATATATATATATAAACTAACTACCCAATCCTAATTTAACCTAATCTTAGTGCCATGGAACCGAAAAGGGCTCGAGAAGTGTTTCGGGCGCAAGTGAGGGCTCAAAGAGTATTTCCTGTTAAGTCAATAAATAGTGAGGTACTCACTAATGTATTGAACCTAACCTAATCTAGCGTAACCTAACTTAAGCAGGATCAACATTTCTTTTTTTTCACAGTAAAAATGTTTCTAGATGTTTTTATATACGAGGGCCACTCAATATATTTTGCCCCACCTTTTTTTTTTCTTTCCAAGTTTCCTTGCAAGTTCCAAAAATTTTGTACATAAGTAGTTACCGTACATACCTTTTTTACAAGTTTTTATTTTTCCACATAGTCTCCATCCTTTTCTACGGCTTTCCTCCACCTCGAAACGAGGGCCTTTATTCTTTGCTGGTAAAAGTCCGCTGGGTTCCGCTGGAGCCACCTCTTAATCTCCTCAACAACCTCATCGTCACTCTGAAACTTTCTTCCACGAATAGCTTCCTTCATTGGCACAAACAAATGGAAGTCTGAAGGTGCCAGATCCGGCTGTATGGAGGGTGGGGTAACGCAGTCGAGCGCATTTTTGTGATGGCCTCTCTCGTTTGCAAACTGTTGTGTGGTCTTGCGTTATCGCGCAAACGAAGGACGTCTTCCAGTTTTCTCTTCGGTCGAACTCGCTTTATACGTCTCTGGAGTCTCTGTAGGGTAGCAATTATGCCTCCGAATTGATTGTTTGTCCTTTCTTCATAATGTTAATGTCCACCAGAATCATCCCTTTCATGTCCTAGAAGATAGTGGCCATAACCTTTCCTGCAGAGGGAGCCATTTTGAACTTTTTCTTGCGTGGGGAGTCTGCGTAATGCCACTCCATGGATTGGCGTTTTGTTTCAGGTTCAAAGTGGTGTACCCGAGTCTCATCCCCAGTCACAATTTGTGAAAGGAACTCATCCCCTTCTGTCTCGTATCTAACCAACGACTCAGAAGCAATTTCTTTTCTTTGGGCTTTGTGTTCTTTAGTCAGTTCACGAGGAATAAACCGTGAACACACTTTTGAGTATCCCAGTTGCTGAATTAATTATCGTATTCACACTTCCTTCACTAATTCCTAGCTCCAGCGATAGCTTCTTGTATGTGACCGCCGATTTGATCGAATGATGCTGTTAGCACGTTGCACAGTGTGAGTGAGATGTCACAGCCGATGCCTGGCGACCGCTGCGTGGCTGATCATCGAAGCTGGCTCTCTCTCTTTCTCCGATGATCTCACACGTTTAGACCAGCGTCCAACTGTGCTTCGAACAACAGCAGCATCTCCGTAAACGTTCTGTAGACGTTTGTGAATATTTCCAACTGTTTCCTTCTCTGCGGTTAAGAACTCGATAACAACTCTCTGTTTACAGCGCACATCACTGTCAGACGCCATTTTAGAAACTGCGTTAACTATCGGTTTTATACAAGGGCGTTTAGAAGCGGTTTTATACAAGGAGGGGAGGTTCAAACTGGAAAAATCCGGTTATGCGAAGCGCAGAAAGTTCAAACTTACGGCCCAAAAGACATTTCAGCCACATGGCCTATTATCTAGCTAAGAAAAAAGGGTGGGGCAAAATATATTGAGGCCCTGAGGACATTTTTTTCATGTTCTGAGGTACCAAATGTGTTACCTCACAAAACAATTACCCCACTGCACCTGTGAATTATCACACACTCGACTTCACTTATGCCCAGTTGTCTTCGCGTGCGCTGCACACACACACACACACAATATATAAATATACTGTATATATATATATTAGTGATTCTCAAGCATATCTGATCATTCCACTCTATACCAGATGTAATTGATACGCTTCACGCTTCGGGGAGCACATCTAGTTGTCGGTCCTCCTTATGAATTACTTTACTATATAATTAAAAGTAAAACTACTGAGAAAAGAATGTTCCACCTCCTCCTAACGTCTCGTCGTGGATCGATAAAGAAAGGAAGGAAGAAAAAGGGATTTTAAAAAGACGATGTCTTAATTTCCATAAAAATATTTGTGTTGCTTTGAAAAGAAAACAATGTGGAATATTTGTTCGTCTCACCCATAGGCGCATGAGGCAGGGAGTCTGGGGGGGGGCAGCCCCCTTCAGGACTAGGGAATTGAGCATTTTCAGGGCAAATACTGAAATTTTCAGGGCACATTTTTCCTGACATTCCTTTTTTTGTTTTTTATTTCTTGAGGTGAATTAATTACTTGCTACTATACTTGTAATTAATAATTAAAACGTAAGTTGAGGACTTACTGAATTCTATATCAACTGCAATGCCGTAGTTTTGCTTCTTATTTAGAAATGTTGTAGCAAAATTTTATCTCATTTTTGTAAATTGTAATGTTTTTCATATCAAAAAGGCTTTAATGTACGTTACTCATACTCTAACCTTTGTTATTTTATGCTACACATAGTGCTTATGTGGAAATAGGGCACCCTGAAAATTTTCAGGGCAAATTTTTCCCGCGCCCTCCCCCAACCCACCCTAGTAAAGTGCCATCCCATACGCCTATGGTCTCACCTCCCTAAAACACGAGTCGAAATGAGCATCGAACAGCTTTTTCACGCAATACGCTCTTAACCTGTAAATGATTCAAAATAATGCTTATTTAGAGTATAAACAGGGTTACGTGACGAGGGAAACTTACAGTTCAATGTGAAATTCGAAACAAGAACTGGTCGCTATGTCATCTAAGCGCGAAGAACGATTATTTTATCAGTCCAGTCACTGAATAAAAACACGGTCGCTTAACTGCACTGATCTTGGGAGAAGCGGTGTTGCAACGTTGCCACACCGTAGCAATTTTGTCGTAACACTGATATACTATTGCTGCATTAATTTCTCATATAATACGAAAATCCATATATATATATATATATATATATATATATATATATATATATATATATATATATATATATATATATATATATATATATATATATATATATATATACACACACAAGGTGTCCATAAAATCCACAATCATAGCCAAAGTTCATTAACTGCAATTTGCTTATTTCTATAATGTTGGACTTTATATGGACACCCCTATGGACACCATATACTGTATATATATCTGTAAAGGACTTTACGTAAGTTATATATTTGACCCTTTCATAACTATTATTTACGGTACAAGAACGAAACACAATCGCTTATTAATTAATGTTTTATTTTAAAGAATAATAAAACGGAGTTAATTAAAAGAACAATGAAAGAGAAATACAGGTTAATTAACGTTAATACGTCTTATAAAAATTTTTACTGAGTTTACTGTACGGTGAGAAAATGGTGTAATTACCTGAAAATAAGAAAACTATTCATTTACAAGGATGTGATGAAAAATGATGATAATAATAATAATAATAATAATAATAATAATAATTTCTTTAACAAGATGTCAAACACTTAAATTTTCTTAACAGTTTAATCAGTGAAATCATTTCAATTTATAAAAACAATTGATTCAAAAAGATCCTCTAATTGAAACCATAATTCTTATCGATAAATGTCGACAACAAACATAAAGAGTTTCACTACGAGACTTTTTGAACCGACTATATCTTACTATCAGTTCTTCGATTATATCGAATACAATTACGGGTCATTATGCAGTTCAGCGGCCACCTCGTTTACGGCAAAGTCGAAACCACGCCCATTTCAATATCATATGGTAGAGTAGCGCAGACCGAATCTTTTGCCTGGGTTAGGTGGTAGTACAAGACTGGTTAGCAATTTCTCACGTCATCAACTTTCGGTCAATAAGGGTTCATGAGCGCGATTTCGACTTGGCCTAAAAAGTAGGTGGTCGATAAACTAAAGATTCACCCAACTGAACTTCAGAGAACGCTTAAAATATTTTCATTTAACATCATTCATATACTTACAGTCATTTCCTGATTGTCGGTCGGAGAAATGTTTAGAAGTTAAGAAAATGAGTTGCATTTCATCAGTTTTGTCTCACTGAATGGCTTACCTGCGAAAATGAGGAAGAAATATAAGTATTATTGCCATATACCAACATTTACATGCAGTTTAGATTTTTAAAAAAGAATATCGTATATGTTATAAGAGTTGCCTAAGTATTACAGTACTCAGTCGATTATCTGCGTTTTACTCAATCGTGAATCGAGTTAACCGTTATTTAATAATCGTGGTCATTATGCACTTATCCGTAATCATGACACCGAGTTAACCGTGATCTGACGCCGTTTACATTCGCGGTTCGTCTCCTGCCAGCCCACCACAATGCGTATCAGTCAGTGTCTTTCCGCGCTTCATAGAGTATACATATGGGCTTGTGGTTTCGCATATCCTCACGTCTTGTAGTGAGTACAAACTACTTAGTTGTATATTATACTGCAATAGGATAATAGTGTGGATGGTGGAGTGCGAGGTGGGAGCAAAATCTAAATTTTGGTGAGATACCAGTCAGTGGTGGTGGGCAGCAGCGGCTGCACCACCGACCCACCGGCGGGGTATACCCAGTTAAGCGTGAAATCGGATTATCCGTGATCATGTACCGCCCCTTAATCTCAGATAACCGAGTAAGTACTGTGTATACCTGTGCATTATACATTTCTTGAGGATGTCATTAGACGAAAGCGCTTGAGCACCATTCTGTGTTTTCTTTTTCCTTCATGGTTATTTTCATCATAAATATTATTCACGTGTTACTTTCGTGAAATAATTTTCATATATATATATATATATATATATATATATATATGATACACAGACCGTGCATGGAACAAGGAACTCTTCTAGGAAAATTAAATCCACTATAGTCCGAATAAGTAATGGTAAATGACAAATACTATAGTTTTTTCTTTTTCATGATGCTAGCCCGACGTGGGCAACGGGTCACTCGCAAAGAGGTCCCAAAAAAATAGCGTCCCTCACCAGCTATCTTGCAAAGCAGATAGGATCCAGCTTTGGGACAGGATCTAGGGTTTAAAGCAGCCTAGCCCAGCTACATTTAGAACCTCAATATAAACAAAAGACTCGCTGCCTTCACGTCAGATTGAATACATCAAAGAAAAAGGGGAAACTATTATATTTCTAGCCAAAAACCAAAACTTAAACCTCATCTTTTCGGTTTTTGGCTAGAAATATAATAGTTACCCCTTTTTCTTTGATGTATTCAATCTGACGTGAAGGCAGCGAGTCTTTTGCTTATATTGAGGCTCTAACTGTAGCTGGGCTAGGCTGCTTTAAACCCTAGATCCTGTCCCAAAGCTGGATCCTATCTGCTTTGCATATAGCTGGTGAGGGAAGCTATATTTCTGGGACCTCTTTGCGAGTGACCCGTTGCCCACGTCGGGCTAGCATCATGAAAAAGAAAAAACTATAGTATTTGTCATTTACCATTACTTATTCGGACTATAGTGGATTTCATTTTCCTAGAAGAGTTCCTTGTTCCATGCACGGTCTGTGTGTATCATAAAAAACCTCAGGGAACCATTCCGAGTTCATTCCCATATATATATATATATATATATACACACACAGGGTGGCGCAAACGTCGCGCAACATAAGAATTTTCAGTGTTGATTATAATATATATTTTTTTCTTTTAGGTAGGGGATGGCTGCGAAATTAACAATAGACGAGAGGGTGACTTGGTTTTAATGTATGGAATACCAGGTACTACAAATCGATGAATCGGGAGGGAATTTAAATTCTGTACTGATTCATCGATTTGTTGTACCTGTATTCCATACATTAAAACCAAGCTCACCCTCTCGTATATTGTTAATTTCGCAGCCATTCCCTACCCAAAAGAAAAAAATAATATATTATAATTAATCAACACTGAAAATTCCTATGATGCGCGACTTTTGCGCCACCCTGTATATATATATATATATATATATATATATATATAGAGAGAGAGAGAGAGAGGAGAGAGAGAGAGAGAGAGAGAGAGAGAGAGAGAGAGAGCGTTGTCTTATAGATTTCAATGCTGTATGAAGTAATGATCCATAATCAAGTTTGTTTGTTTTTTAAGTAAACTTTTAACCCTTTTGAAGCACTACAATGCTACTGTTCTATTTACTTTTCTCCAATTGACGACAAAAGAGGCTTTCAGTCGTTAAAAGGTTGAAGCATATTTGACTTTCACTTTCTCTTATCTCGGCAAACTGACCCCTCCTGAAGAGGAATTCTAAACCGTGTAAGTTTTAGTAATAATGCTTGGGGGTTGTTTATCCTCTTTCGTAACGGTAAAGGTCACGTGACGAAGGAGACCTACTACTTTAAGTGGAATCCAAACTATATCTACGGGTCGCTACATCATCCGTCACCCATCGAACTATTATACTAAACAGACCCAACGTCACTTACCTCGCTGATCTAACGGGAAGCGGAGTTGTGATGTGGTCACAACGTAGTCTATATACGCAAATTTAAAAGATTTTACGTAATGAAGTTTAAAAATAAGTAATTCGTAACTGGAGTGGCAAAATCGAAACCAAATTATTCCCAATTATATTTATAATAATAATTAATAATTATATTATTAATATCAAATGGAGGAAATTAAATCATATTATATATAGAACATTCCACTATTTTATTCCATTTTAATAAGATGATTCTGATTCTGAAATAGATTCTGAAATAGATTCCTCTGAAGTCGCGAAATTATTTTGCAGGAAACAAAATCCGAAATGTATTGAATCACTAATTGAAGGTAATTGCGACAGGAAAGGAGGGAAAGGCGTTGCTTTACTTTTGTCCTTCTGTTGACAGGGAAAACGCTGGTTGAGTCATAGGCCAAGGAACGAGAACTAAAGAAAGGTATGGTATAGCACAGGTACAGTGTACAGTTACAGACTATATATGACTATAGGTATGTCTATAGGTCACTGTGGATTCTGAGTGTGGAATGATATAAATTTAGACAAAACTGTACATCAATTTGTACTTTGTAGCCCAACTGTCTAATAGACTGAGTTCGATAGATGAAGAGTTAATCCACAAATGGATCTATCAGTTATTTACCGTTAATAGATTCCTGTCCACCACCTGTATATAATATATGAAAAGGAAAACTGTAAAAAATATTTGGTTAATTTTGACCAGGAACGTGCACCTGTACACGGACAGAAATCTGAACAAGAAACTTTTTCCAATGGAAGAAAGTATGGGGATGTCACTTATTGAAGATACTGTGAGCTATTTTTTATGAAATGACGTTGACTGGTTTCGATCCATTATTTTTCCCAATGAATAAAATTGACATGCCTTAAGGAAGTTACTTTGGATGTATAGAAAACATTATGTACCCATTATCATGTTTTTTCTCCAGGATAGAGTGAAAGAATCCCGTTCACTAGATGCAAAAATGAACAAGACTAATTATCATAATATAAAATACTAAACATTCCGTTTCAGGTGGGCAAAAACCCTTCTAAGTATCTCGAATTTCTCGTTTCAACAGAAAACGGATGAATATAGTGTCGTAATAGAAATATTTCATTAAAGTGACTAAAGAACATCTTTATTAGATACTATATTCATACCCCGCCACCTTAAATATCGGGTCGTTCATACCCCAAGACACTTCCCGGCCAAATCTCGCGTGTCATTAGAACAATTAATTAGTGAAAAATGATGGGGGTTATTAGTGATTGATTAATTTACAGTTAAAAATCGTTATTAATTACAGTTAGCGAATACCTTTCCCGTTGGAATGCATATTTCGAGTATGTACAAACTACAGTGTACTGTAATTATTATTAATATATTACATATTTAATAGTTAACATGACATATTGCATTTTAGATACAATAATTTTCAATAACATTTTGACGACTTAGAAGACCCATAAAATATATATATATATGTATATATATATACATTATATATATATATATATATATATATTATATATATATATAATATATATATATAATATTATATATATATATAATATATATATATATATACAGTATATATATATATATATATATATATATTATACAGGCGCCTCAGTGGTGTAGTGGTTAGTGTCGCTGACTACGAATCCATCGGCCCCGGGATCGAGACACGGTGACGGCAGCCGGCGCGCAGCAAAACCCAGCTGTTCATCTTTCCACACAATAAAAAAAAGAAAGTGGTTGGTAGATAAATGGATACCATGGGTGGCCTAGTAGTTAAGACGTTGGGCTGCTGGTGGGGCGTGGTTCGGATTCCACGTTAAACTGTAGGTTTAAGATGGAGTGAAAAGCTTGACCTTCGTCAGAATGAACAATTCGGGCGAAAGCAAACCAAAGGTACATTAGTTGGCACTCTTCATTTGAAGGCATACTTCATTTCTGTAAAAACACTCAAAATCATAATTTATTCAGTTGGAATTATAAATCTATAAAATTATTCAGTACACACACACACACACACACCTACACACACACACACACACACGAAAAATATGTATGATAAGATTGCCATGTTTTGAGCCATGCGTGATGATTTGCCACGGTTTCTCGTAGTGTTTTTGTGTGTCTCAAACTCTGATTTATACGTGTAAGGTATATACAATAAAGTTATTCGCATACTATATTTATGGATACGCAAGTTACAGCGATTGTAACGAAGTGTTTTGTCTTTGCATTTCATTCTTCGAGCGTGTAATATTCCCAAAAGAGTGAAGATCACTTTTCTTCAATACTTCAAAGAACGCATCGTGTGATAATAGTTGAGAAATTAGTTATTGCAACACTCAAGATTTCCAACACACTACTTTGTGCGTCCATATACAAATTTACTACAATAATTATGCTTCTAAGTCTAATAATTGAATTTCATATATATATATATATATATATATATATATACAGGGTGTCCCGTAAGTCTGGACCATAGGGATTTATAATATATTTTTTTATTATTTTTATTATTATTTTTATTATTTTTTATTATGATCTTACTCCGCTGGAGTTTTATTTGTGGGGCCACTTGAAAGCCAAAGTGTACGAGGTCAAACTTCAGAACATTTTCCACCTTAAAGCACGCATTGTGGAGGCGTGTCAAGAAATTTCTGCGACTGTGATTCAGAAAGTGCTGTCGCAGTGGAGATTGCGTCTTAACTATGTGTGCGACACAACGGCGGACACTTTGAACAGATTATGTAATAAATTTTTGGACTATTTTGTAATTTTATTATTTTTCCCTATGGGTCCAGACTTACGGGACACCCTGTATATATATATATATATATATATATATATATATATATATATATATATATATATAATATATATAATATATACACACACACACACACGGTCTGTATGTAACATAAAAGTTTCTCATGAAACTGTTCTGAGTTATATCATATACTGTATACGAGTATGACAGGAAATTTTGCGTTAAAATTTGATGTTAATTATTTAATATAATGCACGGCTTTTATGAATCAAAGAGCGGTTCCCTAAAATTAGAAACCATTTGAAAAGATAATTTTACTGTGCGATATTTTAAAATTTATATCATAACTGGGGGCACCAACGAAAGAACTCATTCATTTCATACTTAGAAATTTGTATCCGCCTCTGTCTCTCTCTCTCTCTCTCTCTCACTCTCTCTCTCTCTTCTCTCTCTCTCTCTCTCTCTCTATATATATATATATATATATATATATATATATATATAATAGTATATATGTGTGTGACTGACGAGTGCTTGAGAAAGCGTAATCGACTTGATTTAATTAGAAGAAGAAATACCAGCGCAGTTACGAACATTTTTATTTACTTCAGACGTTTTGGAACAATCAGGTTCCATTTTCATTCAGTAAAAAATTAAAGTTAAAGTTATTCTCACAATACAGACGCCAGACAAAATTATAATTATGATTGTAGTTTAAAACGGTAATTATAATTTTTGTAATTATAATTTTGTTTTGCGTCAGGTATTGTGAGAATAATCTTAATTTTTATTTTAATTTTCAGTGACTGAAGATGGAATATGATTGTTCCGAAACGTTTGAAATAAATAAAAAGGTTGGCCACTGCGCTGGTGTTTCTTCTTATTATTTTATATAATTCAAGGCACCAGCGTCTCGCCGCATTATTGCCAAGTATATAGACTTATAGAATGAAAGCACTAACGAGATTTCGGATTGTGATTCATCACCAGTGGAAGCAACGATGCTTTGTATTGTAATGTAATGATGGGTTTGTTTAACATCCTTCACAACATCTAAGATCATATGACGGAGGGGACCTACAGCTTTATACGAGATCCGAACCACGGATCGCTACATAATATGGACGCAGAAACGGTCTCCCATCCAACTACTACCCAGACCCGATGTCACTTAACTTCGTTGATCGACAGGAAGCGGTGTTACAACAATGGCCACGACGTAGCCAATATATGCTTTGTATCCAACGATCAGTCCATTCCGTAGTCCCTTCACGTGAGTTTGCTTTTAGTTTGCACTCCTGGTTTTATAGGTGTAGGTGCATGATTTATCAGAAGCAAGATGCCCCGCAAGTTATATATACACACACACACACACACACACACACACATATATATATATATATATACATACATACTTGTATTGTAAGTAATGTTGATGAAACTTATTTCACTTGCAAGTGACTGCATGATGGAACAAATGAGAAAACTTTTTTTTATGCAGGAAGAAGGGGCCGAGGGCGGACGCCCGCGAAAACGCCTCTCCAAAGAGGAAGAAGAGAGCCAAAATGAAGGTCCAGGGTTTACGAGATGCCTGCACACACTGCGTTTGAAAGATTGTAGATCATAGATAGGGGGAAAGATGGAGTGAGGAATACTGTTCCAGAGTTGACCGGTTGAGTAGTTGAAAGACTGAAAATACCGATTAACCTTTGCATTAGAGAGGTGGACAGAAGAGGACTAAGAATGTGTCAAAAGTCTAATACTGCGTGTTGTTCTTAAATGAAGAGACATGCAGTTAGAGAGTTCAGAAGAGCAGTGTCCGTTATAATAGCGATAGTAAAGAGAGAGTGAGGCAACATTGCGGCGAAGAGAGACAGATTGAAAACAGTCAGTAAGGGGCAGGGAATTGCTGAGACGAAAAGCCTTTGATTCCACCCCACACATGAGAAACGTACTCCATATAAGAGCAGACGAGACCCCTATACGTACAGAGACAGTAACTCAGATGGGGTGAAAAAAATGCGGAGCCGATACAGCACATCTAACCTCTTAGAAGCTGTATTACAAAGTGAGTATACGTGATCTTTCCAGGAAAGAACACGACAAAAGGAAACACCAAGAATGTTAAAAGAAGAGAAAGGATCGAGTTGTGTATTATTGAAGATAAGAGGATAGTCATGTGGAAGATTATGATGAGTAAATAGATGAAGGAACTGAGTTTCTGAGGTATTGAAAGCCACAAGGTTTTCTCTGCCCCAATCAGTGATAGTGGAAAGATCAGAGATACAGGTGCACCATAGCCGTCCAACACAAAGCATGGAGTGACTGTTGAGAGGAACGCTTTGTAAAGCGGGTGGAGAAGTGAAGAGTGGAATAATCGGCATAGGAGTGGATAGGACACGAAGTGCGACTTAAGAGATCATTGGTAAATAAAAGGAAAAGAGTGGGTGACAGGACAAAATCCTGAGGAACACTACTACTAATAGTTTTAGAAGAAGAACAGTGGCCATCTACAACCGCATCAGCCAGAAAGGAAATCAGAGATGAAGGCGCAGATAGAAGGATAGAAACCGAGGGAAATTAGGCATTTGTGCCAGACTCTATCAAAAGCTCTTGATATGTCTAGCGCAATAGTAAAGGTTTCACAGAAATTCCTTCCGAAAGGCGGATGACCAAGAGTCAAAGAGATATGCAAGAAGATCACCTACTGGTGATCTTCTTGCATATCTTGCATATTCTTGCGTCCCTTGTTGAACCCACTCTGACACTCTGAACGAAGATTATGAGAAGAGAGGTGTTTAAGAATCTTTGTATTAAGGATAGATTCAAAAACTTTTGAAAGCCAAGAGAGAGCAATTGGGACAGGTTGAATGAAAATGAACTTCCAGCAGGAAGGAAAAGTACCAGATGAAAGACAAAGATAGAAGATTTTGAATACGCAATGTAAAAAGTAAAGTTGTTGGAGAGGTTCTTGGCTAGATGCCAGAAAGAGCCAGAAGAATTAGAATTGGATATGTTTTCACATTTTTGTCGGATGAATGAATTTTTGATCAGTCGAAGAACAGATTTTTGCCTGATTCCTGGCGCAAATATAAGCTGAATGAGAGTCAGGAGTTGGATAGCGACGCTATCTTCCGAAAACCTCCTCTCTGTTGCGGATAGCATTAGAGCAAGCAAAATTAAACCAAGGTTTGTTTTGCATTAGTAGAAAGAATAGAATATAGAATGTACGCCTTCATGCACTCAGCGCACCCGGAGGGGCTCCGGCCAAGGAAGCAGTTATCATTCTATGGAAAATCAGAGGGTCTTCCAATCAGAGGGTCTTCCAATCAGCGGCGCCAAAGTGCCTCCTCTTGGGAAGATTCAAAGGCCGAATTGGATCGATAGAACAGGAAACAGATATAATATTGTGGTCGGAGGAGTCCAAAGGAGAAAAAGTTTGAGAGGAAGAAGAAGGATGAGTGGTGAGAAATAAATCCAGAATGTTGGCCCTATCTCCAAGGCGATCGGGGAAACAAGTAGGGTGCTGTACAATTTGCTCTAGGTCACTCAGGATAGAGAAGTTGTAAGCTAGTTCACCAGGTATGTCAGTGAAATGGGAGGAAAGTCAAAGGTGGTGATGGACATTGAAATCTCCTAAAATGGAGATTTCAGCGAAAGGAGAGTGAGATAGAATGTATTCCACTTTGGAGATGAGGCAGTCAAAGAGTTTAGGAGAGTCAGTAGAATTAGGAGAAAGGTAGACAGTGCATATGCATTTAGTTTGAGATTGACAAGCAAGCTGTAGCCAGAAGGTGTAGAATTCGGAGGATTCACGTTTAGGAATATGAGAGCAAGTTAGGTTATTGCGTACATATACGCAACATCCACCTTGGAGTGAAATTGAGTATGAGAAAGTAGGAGGGTAGAGAAAAAGGGTTGCTATCAGTCGTCCCAAACACCCGAGCTTCAGTGAGGAAGAGAAGGTTAGGTTTAGAGGAGGAGACTGAAAATTTGAGGAAAGACACCGAATGTTGCAAAAGTTTATGAAAAATGAATCAGACATAGGCCCTGGACATCTCGAATAGGCGGTAGCATAACCAGCCCCGTTGGCCTGGTCTGACTGGTCTGTGTTCCCATTAGCGGCAGCGGGGAAGCCAGAAGTGGGGACATTTATGGTCCCCTCCCAAGGGGACCCTGAGGGGAGGGTGGAACGAAGAATAGCTTTTGAACATTGTAGAGGAAATGTTTTCGCAATAACTTCCACTTCCAATCATCATTATGACGATACGGAATAACTGAAATGTCCTAATTAATGACATATATTTGTAAATTATCATCATCATCATTTTCATTCGATCTCGTTAATTTGAATGCTCTGACGTAGACAAGGTCTTATATTCTTTCGTACATTATTCAAATTATAAATTTGTCTCTTGGGTCATAATGCGATAAATAAAATTATAAATGGGATATTTTGATAGGGAGTCATAAATCGGTATGGTGATATTCCAAAGTCTCGTAAATATTAAAGCCACAATTTAACAGAAGAAGGAAATAACTGAATAATATTTAAAGTATTGGATGCTAACGAGAGTTTGAAATAAGTTACGATGAGAAAGAAATAGAATCGAATTAGAAATTTTTGTACGATTATCAACGAATTAAAGAGAATTAAAGCTAAAAAATTAAGAAAAAATAACTTTGGGAGAGATGATGTTTACCAGGTTTTGGAGTATCATCATCAGTATATTTATTAAGGTTGTTCTTGGGCACTTTTTATTTCCTGAATTGTTTCAGTCATCTTACTATACAAGGTGTCCACGAAAAAATCGTACAAATTAGAATTGAAATAAACTAAATTTGTACGATTCTTTTGTGGACACCCTATAGTTACATTCTTGAGCATAACACCATTTTTCTCTTTTCATATCCCAGTTTATAACTCGGTAAGTATAATTGGTTGGACAACATACTATACGACTGTTCATAGGCCATAACCAAATCAAACATGGGATACACACAGCTCGATAGGTTATGTTGTGTCCACGTTGCAACACCGCTTCCTTTTAGATCAGCGAGGTTAAGCGACTATTTTTTTCAGTAGTTGGGTGAGTGACCGTCGTCCGCGTTCAAATGATTAGCGACCCGTAAATAGTTTGAATCCTACTTAAAGCGGTAAGTCCCCTCCGTCACGTGACCTTTGCTGTTACGAAGAAGGTTAAGCAACTCCCTAAACATTATATAGGGTGTCCATAAGTTATCTCTAAAAATTCAACTGAAACTGAATTGAATTTGTAAAGATAATTTATGGATACCCTGTAGAACTGGATACAATTTTACATTTTATGACCACTTTCTCTTCTCACCGACACTTAATGTACGCAATGAATATAAAAATACTAATCCTTCTTTCAAAGACTGTAAGCTGCTACATTTTTGTAACACGCATTCACCTATCTAATAAAAATTCAAACGAAAATTGAAAAGGAACAGAAGAACTGTTTGGTTTGCACGAAGAAGACCCCGTAAAAACGAGTCCCACAGAATATTTCTGAATAATGCAGTTACCAGAATTGAATAGAATTAATGTAATTAATTGTTCAGAAAAAAATATATAACGAATACATGAATTCTACAAAACAGCAAAATCTTACTACGACAAATATTAAGTTTTATATAAAATAAGTGACAATTTGGATAATTTGGAAAGAAACTGAAAAGTTTTGTGGGTGAATTTATCGAAAACGTGAAGATTGATTGTTATAAGATACAA
This sequence comes from Bathynomus jamesi, assembly GCA_023014485.1. Taxonomy (NCBI): domain Eukaryota; kingdom Metazoa; phylum Arthropoda; class Malacostraca; order Isopoda; family Cirolanidae; genus Bathynomus; species Bathynomus jamesi. The sequence goes on along the minus strand of JAJOZX010001037.1, from coordinate 649,688 downwards.
AAGAGTCACTTTCCGCTTAATTGTGAATTATCGATATCGTATATAATACAGACTAATATATAATTTATTTAGAATCTAGTCCGAGTTAAGGTTATTTTCCCGAGTGTATTACACTTAAGGAGTTATTACACCTATAACTAAAGAGACACTGAACGATATTAATTGTTCTTTCATAACTATCGACCATTTATTTTGCTACCACCTGTTTTCCAAAGAGTATTTGAACTTTGTATCAAGGACACACCCGCAAAATGAGTCATTTATTTATTTAATTTAAATATATTAATACTGTATTGGGTTTTAGACCAAATTTAAAACCAATTATTCAAGTCGGTCTACGGCATTAGCAATAACAATAGTTATATATATATATATATATATATATATATATATATTAACAGTAACATCCCTAACAAGATACGTATGATATAACGTATGTCTTGAAACTTTAATTAAAAATTCACGTGAACATTAGGTTTAACATTTAATAATTTCGTTGTACGCAAAATATGCAGTTTGGTACATGAGAATTCCCCTTCGGAATAATGAAAAATAAGGAAGGGTGTTAGGCAAGGGGATATTTTATCTCCCTTACTGTTTGACATTTATAATGACGTAATTAATAGTGTATCAAACATGAATTAAAACCACAAAGAGAATTTCATCGATCATTCTGACTGCAAAAAAATTGCGTCCTACTCTCACCGGCCTGCAGCCAAAGTTAAAATTTATGATAAATGAAATACTGTACATAAAAAGAAGTTTCTAATTTGGAACCTTTTTAAAATGCAAATAAAATGGTGTGTGTAAAGTTTACATGACAACTCTTACAGTAAATCAGTCTATGTTCGATATTTTATGCGAAAAGAAATACACCTTTAAAATAGTAACTGATTTTAAGTATTTTAGAGTTTTATGATAAATGATATAATAATTCAAACTGAAAGACTACTACTACTACTAATAATAATAATAATAATAAATGATAATAATAATGATAATAATTTTAAAAATAAAAACAAGGCAATTTTATTAAGCGAATTTAAGTATATAAACAGTATAAATTTAATTCTCCGACTTCAAGTTGTCTAAATCAGTCATTGTAAATCGTACTTTTAAACCATTAAAAATTACAATTATGGCATGATTTTAGGTTTCGTAGTTAATATTTTATCCAATTAGAAATGCCACGAAAACAATTTTAAAAAATATAAGGTTTCTACTCAGGCAACTAATGAAGATAAAGGACAGCCATTTTATACTCTTCTCCAAAGGACTGTTATTGTTAAAATTTAATAAGTAAGTTAAAAAACACTTTGCAAACTCTATTCACTGATAGATGATCCGACAGAGTAATTTAATGGTAGAGCGACGGGCTGTTATTCCGAAGGTCCTGCATGGGTTCAACTTTCGACTCGGACTTCTAATTTCAGGGATTAAAGCGTCGCTTCCTCGGTAGGGTAGGGGTTCGAATCCCACGGCAAGCTGTAGGTCTCTTCATTCATACGACGTTATAAATGTTACGAAGGTAATATTCACCATAATGGTCGAAGCGTGATAAATACCAAGGCTATTTTTATTAAAAAAAAAAAAATTAGGAACCTCTTGATACGAATAAGTAGATGGTGATTTTTTTTCATTATAGGTCAAGTTATTTTGAGACCAAACCATTCTTTTTCATAAGTTTAATGTTACAAATCCACTTTCTTTGACCTATTCTCAAATATTTTGTAATAAGTTTTTTTTTAGCATTTTCGTAATGTCGTTTTTAAAGTTATCTTTAAAAATGATTCTTGTAACTCATTGGTGAAAGTCTTTATTACTTTCATTATTGTTACTAGGATCGAGTTCCGCGTAATTAACTAAAGGAATTCTTTGCACATTTTTAATGTTTTATCATACTGATAACGAATGAATCCTATCTAATTTGTGGAATGAGACGAAGTTTCTCTGTTTACTGTATATATGCCTGGTCTCGTGTAAAAGTGTAATATATATATATATATATATATATATATATATATATATATATATATATATATATATTATATATATATATATATATATATATATATATATATATATTATATATATATATATATATATATATATATATAATATATATATATATATATATAATATATATATATATATGGAATATCATGCATGAACACGCACGATTTTACATAATGGAAAACTTACCCTCTCCACGGTTCGAACCCACCACCTCTTCAATAAAAGATGAGGGCGATAGCCACTACACTACGACGGGATAAAAAGTTAACACAACCTGTCATATGTGTGTGTGTGTGTGTAGAAACTTTGGATTTTATATATATACAGGGTGGGCCGTAAGTTTCCATACATAGGAAAAATAAACATTTTTTTATGGACAACCATTTTTATTTATATAATATGCTCTACATGGTTGCCATTGTTTTGAAAACACATTTCAATACGTGTTCCCCACTGTTGATGAACACGCATTAGCACAGTTGACGTTATGCTTGTAATGGCGTTGGTGATACATTCTTTTAGATGATTTATGTCTCGTATCTTTTCCTGATACACCATGGCCTTCAAGTGCCCCCAAAGATAGAAATCAAGGGGGGTGAGATCTGGGGATCTGGGAGGCCACTCCACAGGACCACGCCGACCAATCCAAGCATCCGGAAACTGCTGCTGATCCAAATACCGACGCACGTGAAGACCATAATGAGGTGGAGCTCCATCTTGCTGGAAGTAAACTGGGAAGTTACCTTCCTCGTTTAGCAGGGATGGGAAAATCTCTTCTTGCAACATGTTAAGATACCTTTCGGCATTAAGATTTCCACTGACAAAAATTGGTCCAATAATTCTGTCACCCCATATCCCGGCCCACACCATCACTTTACCGGCACCTTGCATCTTCGTCGGACTCAGCCAGTTAGGGTTAGCATTACTCCAATAACGTATGTTTTGCCGATTAACCTCTCCATTGACGTAAAAATTTGCTTCATCAGTAAACAAGATCTTACAAACGCATATTCTTAGGGTATCTGAAACATAAAAACAAACGTTTAAATTTTCCTATGTATGGAAACTTACGGCCCACCCTGTATAATATATATATATATATATATATATGTAAAGAACGACGCTTGTATAGAAGAAGGTTCCGCACAAGATGAGGAGGGAGAACGAACAAATGAAAAATGAGGTAACCACCCGGGAATCGAACCCGGGATCTTCCGATTGTCGGTCAGATATGCTAACCACTACACCATGGGCCTCGATTAATCAGAAGTCGTAATTCTCCTACATACGAGCAGAAACCAATGCCCTGAGGGGCATCTTGTGCGGAACGTTCTTCTATACAAGCGTCGTTCTTTACATTAATTATACTGTGTGTTGTTTGCAGTTAAAATGTGTATATGTGCGGCATGCGAGAAGTGTCCCTTCAGGGCATTGGTTTCTGCTCGTATGTAAGAGAATTACGACTTCTGATTAATCGAGGCCCATGGTGTAGTGGTTAGCATATCTGACCGGCAATCGGGAGATCCCGGGTTCGATTTCCGGATGGTTACCTCATTTTTTCATTTGTTCGTTCTCCCTCCTCATCTTGTGCGGAACGTTCTTCTATACAAGCGTCGTTCTTTACATTAATTATACTGTGTGTTGTTTGCAGTTAAAAAATATATATATATATATATATATACACACACACACACACACACACACACACACATGGGTGTACAGTGTACATGAATTTGCATGAATGCATGAACATGCATGAATGCACTGCACCGCCTTTAGTAGGCATAATTAATTATAAATAATAATAAATAAGGTTTTTTTTAACTTAAAAATACTGTGTCATGTTTGAATAAAAATTTAAAATAAATGGTGTACAAAGACGGTTCGAATTTTAATAATTTTGTCGTTGGAATAATTTTTATATATTTTAGTATTTCAAAATTCCATTTTGAAATTTTTAATTAAAAGTTTCATCCGAGCATAAATTTTTGGAGTACATAGGATTCGCACGTCATACTGTCATACATACAGGCTCAGTGCACGTAATCGTGTCAGAAACGTGCGAAAGACGTGGAAACTGAGCATATTTTGCAAAGTAAAACGGTACTCGCCTTCTTTTCATATACACTGTATATCCCTCTATCTCTGTATGCCAACCCCATCCTCTCTCTCTCTCTCCCTCTCTCTCTCTCTATATATATATATATATATATATATATATATATTATATATATACAGGGTGCGGCATAAGTCGGTTTACCGAGAATAATGGAATCACCTTGTGAAGAATAATATTTATTATTTACTACAGAAATTATTCAAAGTGTCCTCCATCATGTTCAGTACATACGTTGCATCTTTGAACCGCTGAACAACGAATAGGGCAGCGCAGTTCTTTGTTATTATTCAACGTCTCGAACTCTTGGCGTATCAAAGTCTTCGTGTGATCGAAGTCCCGAGGTTTCTGGCTGTAAACTCTATCTTTGATTATACCCCACATTGAATAATCACATCACAGTGCTTAAAGTACTTTGCAGGTTTATACCTGAGAAAACAGATCTCGGAAATGCCCTTGTTTATATAGTGCAAAACCAACTAAGTGAGATTTATCCTAATGTTTATGTTGCACTTCGAATAGTATTAACCATCCCAGTTACTGTTGCTTCGGCTGAAAGAAGTTTCTCGCGTCTCAAACTTATTAAAACATATTTGCGTTCCACCATGTCTCAAGCGAGATTGCAATCATTAGCTATGTTATCAATAGAAAACGATATAACAAATTCATTAGATTATTCTCAATTAATTGAAGAGTTTAGCTCGAAGAAAAGTAGAAAAGCATTGCTGTAATATTCAAGGAGCATCTGAACCAAATATTAAAGCATTAATATTTAGCCTGATAAGTCGATCGCTCACTATTATAAAAAATGAAATGTCAACATCTCTTATACATCACATATGAAAAACGTTTGTATACTATGGAAAGTCATTACCTATAATATTATAAAATCTTAGAAATCATTGTCTTACATTTTCGATACAAATCTTGATTCATATTATAATTTATATTTGTATGGTTATTTATATTTCTTATACAATTTCCATGCGTGATTATTTTGGTTTGGTTTAATTTTTAAGTGCTGGCATAGTTCTGTCTATGCGGGATTCTAATATTGCTGGCATAGTACCGATAATTAAGTCCATATTTTCATATATATAGGCCTAGGGCCTCGCAATTTCTAGATCTGCCTAGGGCCTCGCAACTTCTAGATCCGGCCATATATATATATATATATATATATATATATATATATATATATATATATATATCCAATAAACAAATAATTACCATTTATTAACAATAAACGTTGTACTTAAGAGAAAGTTTGCGGAAATAAGGTCATACAAAATTGTTTCTTAGAGAGAGGAAGTGCTAGAAATAACTTATTAGTATAAAAATAAATTAATAACCATAATATACAATATATATATATATATATATATATATATATATATATATATATATATATATATATAATATATATATATAGTGAAAATTTAGTTTGGTGATGTTTAACCCTGAAGGAAACTGGAAAGAAAACAGAATTTAGCTCTATACCATTTGAAAGTTAACAGAGAAAGTTAAATAAAATCATGTTTAGATATTTATGTTATATTTTATAGGTATATTTTATCTGTAATAACTGATCAAATGAGAGAGAGAGATAGAGAGAGAGAGAGAGAGAGAGAGAGAGAGAGAGAGAGAGAGAGAGAGAGAATAATTACGATATGTTAATACGAGGCAATAACACAAAATAACTTAAAAGCGGCGAATCGCAACTTTTAGTAAGGAACCCAGATTTATGCCTTGACGCATTCCTTTTTCACGTCACACCCGCGTCTTGGATAAACTAATATAGAATTTCGAAGTGCAATAACCGTACCTAAATAATCTGAAAAGGAAAAAAAGGCTTTGCTTGAACGAACTTTTTTTGAGGTTCTGAGCTGCCCGATCGATAGGAGCGGAGCGGTGATTGAAACTACGCTAAACGGGTTCGAGTTCCACTAAATTTCTAGTTTATCACTTTATTGCCTTTTCCCCCCTTCCCATCCATATACTCTTTTCAAATTTGTCCGTTTATATACTCGTCTAAAGCGTTAAATATTAGCGGATGCCTATACAATAATATCTCGTTCTAACGGCAAATGGTTTAATTATTTAGTTGGTTTTAACCGTACATTAACAAAAAATGTTAAATCCATGGATGACGTAAGCGTATACGTTTCGCATATACAGCATCCACTATCAAGTTTTATTGATACATTGTCTTTTATAATTTTTTTTTTTTATATAAAAAGTTCATATATTTCATGAATAAATTAAACTATAATATTTGACTGTCATCGTCTTTCTACAAATTGACTGACATTCGGGACAAAAATATTTTCGAAAACGAATTTCAGCAAATTACGTAGGGCGAAAATGAAAATTAGATTAAAAAAAAAAAGGCTCGAAATGCGTGACCAATTGAATCATTCTTAATAAGGAAGGAAATTAATAATAAATAACAATAATAATAATAATAATAATAATAATTATAATAATAAAGAAATTAGCTTCGCATAAACCTCCATTCTTACAATACTTCCTTTTTTTCTTTTTGTGTGTGTATGTGTGTGTGTGTGTGTGTGAAGAAATTGTGTACAAATCCGGTGTATGGTCTTTTATAGGGAAGGACTTGATTGACACGTTATGAGTGACCTGAGGTCACGATCACTCCATTGTCGAGAAGAAAATGTGTTCAAAACTTGTTCAAAATGTGTTCAAAGTCTTGTTTTTTCAAATTCAACTTCTCAGGAACCAATTGGAAGATTCGTTGATTCACAACTAATTGGACGATTTACTTCAAAAGGAATATTCCCTTTTAGTTTATTAGTCAAGGACGAATACAGTGTATCACCAAAGAAATAGGCTCATTACTTTCACACACACACACACACACAGAGAGAGAGAGAGAGAGAGAGAGAGAGAGAGAGAGAGAGAGAGGATACAAGACTCAAAATTTTAAATGAGAAGGGAGTCTTCAAACTAATAAATACTTACTCGAAGTCTCTCCCTATTTAATGCATTGGTTCAACAATGATAATTTTAGGTTATAATATGGATGCAAACCCTTTTATCCTACGCAATAAATGCATATATTAAATTATAAACAAAATTTGGATTTATATTTTGATATTCTTCACTTGGGTTCATATAACGGTACAAGTTATATATATATATATATATATTATATATATATAATATATATATATATATATATATATATGTGTGTGTGTGTGTGTGTGTGTGGTGTGTGTGTGTGTGTGTTTTTGTTTGTTTGAATCAACATCCGCCGTTATATTATTTTCATAAATTTTCACGACTCTTATTTAATGTGTTTCCAACACGTTTTTTCATTTTTTTCATTTCCGGGTTTAAAATTCTTCTGTCATCGATTTACTCGTCACGATTTTTTGTAACAGAAAGGTGCATCTAACATCCCACAATGAAGGAAAAGATTACAGGAGTTTCTCATACCCATGAGAATTATTCGCCTGACGGAGGACTACAGGCAATGATTGGGTATGAAAGAATGAGGCTCCATACACTTCCTATTATTATTGGTGCTCATGTTGGATAATGGTGGATATCTACTTTAAAAATAAACTGCCTAGCTCCTAAAAACATCATACACACACACACACACACACACACACACACACACACACACACACACACACACACACACACCTCCGAAACCAGCGAGGCACCGGAAACAACTCCGAAAACAGCGAGGCACTGGAAATAACTCCGGCTTCAAGGAGTGTTTTTGTTAAGTCCCTAATAGTGAGGTACTAGTTAAACTAACCTAACCGAAACTAACTTTGAATGACCTAACCTACTGCAACCTAACCTATAATTAGGAATAACATCTTTTTTTCCGACAGTAAAAATGTTTCGAATTTTTTAGACAAGTGTTTTAATGGTTCGAGGTACCAAAAGTGTTACCTCATAAAAAATATTACTCCACTACATCTGTGAATTACTATACACTCCGTAAAATACCATAACTCACTTACGTGCACGCACGCACGCATACACACAGACGTACAGAGAGAGAGAGAGAGAGAGAGAGGAGAGAGAGAGAGAGAGAGAGAGACAAGGAGTTATAAGGACAAGAGGAAGCCTCAAAGACCTTTCGGTCCACTCATGGAGGGTCCTGTTATTAAACTTTTTATGTTTTAACTATTCTAGCAGTAATAGAAAACTGGATAGAAAAAGCATGAGGTTCTCTCACCACCCTCCGCTTCCTCCCCACCAGAGTCTGGTCCGGTAAAAGGTTAAAAAAATACCTTCACCCTGGAAAAATAGCTAAAGAAATTTTACAGGAAAGAGGAGAATATATAAGCTAGCTCCACAATTACGCCATGAACACAGCGATCGTACACTAGATAGCACAGCTGTATAAATTAACCAATAGCAAACTTGTGCCGATGGCACAGCAATCAATTGGTATCGTCAGAAAAACCTCGAACATATGGAAACAAGAATTAAGAACAGAAATCAGTTTTTCCACACCATGCCCTCACTCGTCACGTGCATCCATCCAACCAAAAGAAAAAAAATTGTGTCGGCAGAAATGCAACTCTACCTCACCTAATCCATGCCATGCATTGTTTTAAAGTTTTTTGTTACGGAATTATGTTTTTCTACAAAATATTTTCTACTCTATTCTTAGACATATTAACAAGGCAGGCAAGTGTGTGAGTGTGTTTTCTGTAATTGGATCTGTCATGTATGTGTATGCGCCAACTCTTTAAATGTCGCCGAGTTTGAACTTGGGTCTCCCGCTGTGAAAGGTGTTTATACGGTAAGTGATATATTGAGTCGTTCGTACTTCACGGTGTTATGCCACCACGAGAGTAGAGAAAATCTCTTTCTGGCGAGGAATATCAGTGCGAAGTCCCCGTACCTATCCCCGTGCACTTGTCGCTTATGGAGTATGAAAGTGCTTCGTGGGTGAACACCCACTGTTGCTAAGGCGAATTCAAAAGGCTTCCAGAACTTTGAGGTGGTTATGAGGCAAGTAACAAAAAAAAAGAGTTGCTCAATGGTTGATCATGTTATGTGAGGCGCAATCAACCAGAGACGTCTCTCGAAAGCGGGGAGAGAATTAAATGTAGGAGGAAATATTTAACAGGGTTACGTTATATTATTATTTTCTTAAATTATATGTGAAGACAGTCTTAAACCCTGAATGTATTCAGAACTTTGTCGAGCCTAGTTTCAAACATGTTTACACTGTGGCTTGAAACAACCTCCGAGGGGGTGGTTCCAGATATTAACTATTTTATAGAAGTAGTTACCGCAGATAGAGGCACTAAATGTTTTAAGTTCCAATTTAAAACCATTATTTCTTGTCGGATTGGTATTAAATGAGCATAATTTCCTGTAGTCTACCCTGTCTATTCCATTGAGCATCTTGAAAATTTAAATAAGCTAACTGCGCAACCTCCTGGTATCTTAAGTAAACAGATTTAAGCGTTCTAATCTTCGATGGTAGTTTTGCAGTCTCAATGAAGGGATCAATTTTGTGGCCCTTGTCTGTACCCTTTCCAACCTTTCTATATC